>VMDO01002330.1:0-120044 GCA_007922755.1 Pedetes capensis
GTATATATATATATTAGATCTGCATTTTTATTGGACATTTTTAATGTATACCTTAATGTGATTCATTCTGACATGCTTTTCATTGTGGCATTTACATATATGCATTTTGATGTACATTATTCATGTAGGTTCCCCTTACCCTCTTGTATGCGTCCCCCTTCCCCATCTAAGCCTTCTCTATCATTTACTTGGTAATATTAGCCCCAGCAATTTCAGAATAAAGCTTTCTTTGTCTGACTTACTCATCAGGCAACTGTTGTTGAATATAATTGTTCTGAGATTTTTAAACTTAAACTTTAAGCAGTCTGTAGGCTGTCTTCTCTGACTCTCTTACGGGACAATAATGCTTCTCACCTTGACAGTAGAGCACATTTTTCCTATAGGGTGACCACCAAAGACAATATATCTCCTCTCAGGGAAAGCTTTACTGCAGGAGAACCAGGATCGGTCACAGTCAAGGAGCTCCTACAGGAACTGGTGCCACAACCAAGGCTTGTGTGCTGCCACCTGTCAGACACAGCTGCCAAGAACATGGTCCCCTGAGGTGATTTTGCATTGCTGGTTGTGAGACCAGAGAGCAGCTATAGGAAATGACTAGAGTCAGGGTCTGGGAAGCAAACAGAAAATCTACCAAATGCTACCAGTTTGTGGAGCTGGCTTAGCTTCCAGTGGATAAAATTTCATACAAAAATTCTATTTAAGCTCTGCATAGCGGTGCACGCCTGTGATCCCAGTACTTGGGAAGCTGGGGCAGGAGGAACAGGCATTTGGGTTACAAAGTGAAACCCTGTCTCAAACAAACAAGCAAACCTATAGATATTCATTTTCAAAAAGTTCTTTTTTTTTTTTTTTTTTTTTTTTGCGGTACTGGGGTTTGAACCCAGGGCCTCGCACCTGCATCCTTTAGAAGTGCTGGACCACTGAGCTGTGCTGTCAGCCCTTTTTTTTTTTTTTTTTTTTTTTTACTTTTTGAGACAGGGTCTTGCTATGTTACACAGACTGCCTCTGGTCTTGAACTTATGATCCTCCTGCCTCCACCTCCCATGCGGTTGGGATTACAGACGTGCGTGCGCCACTGTGCCCAGCCAAAATGTCTACCTAAGGAAAGTTTGTGTTTGTTCTTTGTGACTTAGGCTCAAGAACAAGTAAGAAGGCAGGCAATGGTGGGCTAAGCAGGGTGTAAGACTGGGGACAGATGATCCACCCCTGGATGATGGTAAGAGGGGCCAGATATCCAGGTGTAGGTCAGCAGCACTGGGCATGAACTGGCTCCACGCAGTACCAGGAGGATGAGGGTAAGGAGGTAAAGTAGCTACTGGTCTGAACCACCCAGACACCATGGCTTAGACTCTGCAGCAACCGGAAACAATGTGAGAATGTAGGTGGGCCCCGAGAGCCCAGTTTGGAACCCAGGAAAGGAGGCACGGCGTCATGGTGTGAAAGGGCTCTGAGACCTCAGGTGGTCCGTGGAGACTGTAGAGTGAAGGGCAGTCCTTGGCAGCTGGGATTCGCCCCACCCTGTCCCCCATGGAAAGCGACTCTGGCCTTGCTTGGGGAAGGCAAGCCCAGGAGCTGCATCTGCAGGTGCTCAGAGGTGGCCGTCCTGGCGGTGCCACGCAGGCCTCGCTGGGCTTGCTTTGAGAGGGCTGTGAGCACAGTGTGCGGGGCTGGCGAGGAGACAGAGTGAGCGTTGGCTGAATGGGAAGCAGAGCCTCCTTCAGGGGCCGAGAGGGAAGTGGGAGGGTCTCTACTCGCAAGAGAGGCCGCCTTGCAGGCAAGCTGGCTGCTTGCCTGACCTCCAAAAGGACAGTCAGACTGGCCACTCCAGAGCAGAAGCCACCACGGAAAAGGCACTACTCATGCCCAACTCTGCCTCAACTCGGCCACTAAACTGCACAGGAGTTAAGGAGACAACTAAGCAGGCAGGCACCTAGCAGACTGTGTGCTCCTTAAAGCCTCTCTGTCCCACCATGCGGCAAGGTGTGGCGATCTCTGGTGGGCACGTGAGAACGTGGCCTCACGGAGGATGAAGCAACCTGCGGAGTGGGAGAGGTGGGAGACCTCTGACCTGGGTCACTCTAGAGCCCGTTCCCATCCCACTGGGCCCCAGAGCAGAGTGGAAGTATGGTAGCTGCCGCTGCTATACCAGGTAGATGCATCTAAGAACTTCCTATATGACAGGCACCATGCCTTGCCCTATTTAACACTGGCTATGACCATGTTAAATGGGAGAAGGACACGGCAATCAACTCCCGAGGCAATCCCAAAACAATCAGCCATTGAAAACCCTATGAGGATCGCTATGAGTCAGACACAACTTGATGGCGCCTAACAACCACAACATGACCAAGTGAACTATGTAAAGTCATTATTTTAATTTTACAAGTTGAAAAAAAAATGAAGCTTAGAGAAGTGAACATCCAGGCTAGGGTTGGAACACCAGTCATTATATATCCAAGACTAGAATGCTAACCACCTTTGCCTGTGTGGGGCTCTGTGCCTCCTTCCTGATTCTCCTTTTTAATTTTGCTGCTGGGTGTGCAGAATTAGGGCAGGATTAAGAGCCTAAATATTTAATTGGGACTATGCATATATGAGCCTGCAGCCATAGCCCTGTGGCATCAGATCCCACCAGATCTCGGAAGCCAAGCAGGGTCAGACCTGGTTAGTACTTGAATGGGAGACCACCTGGGAACACCAGGGGCTGTAGGCTTGGGAAACGGACCTGGCAACCCATTCCCTAAAATCAATTTTGAAAATTGATTGAAAACCTTGGGAATAGTCATTGAAAACCTTGGGAGTAGCAGTGAAGTACTGACAATAGTGTTTTGCCTGTTGTACGTAGGGTCTCAATGACTTGAATACCGCCTCGACGGCACCTAATAACAACAACATGGGTATATGATGAAGACTAAGGTAAATGTAACTCATGCCATTGGTATTTTTAATGGCATCATATGCTTGTGAAAGCTGGATGTTGAATAAAGGAGACAGGAGAATTGATGTTTTTGAATTATGGTGCTGAGATGGATATTGAGTATAGCATGGGCTGCCAAAAGAACCAACAGATCTGTCCTAGAAGAAATGCAACCAGAGTACTCCTTGGAAGGAATGATGGCTAGACTGCATTTTCCATGGAGAAGGACATCATGTTTGGGAGAGTGGCAAGTCTACAAAAAAAAAAGGAAAACCCGCAACTATATGGATTGACACAGTGGCTACAACAATAGGGTTAAACATAAAAAAGATCATGGGCATGGCACAGTGTCAGGGATTATTTCGTTTTGTTGTACATAGGGTTGCTATGAGTCAGACTTGACTCAAGGGCACCAAGCAACCACCACACACAACATACATATATGAATGGTACATGAATGAACATGCAGCTTATATAACCTATCCATATACAATTTCTATAATGTATCAAAAGCTATCTATGTATAATATATTTCTATGAATACCACTTATTATGTGCAATATTTACAACTTTACAACACAGAAAAATAGAGTACATTATCAAACTCATTTTCCAGAGACAGAAACTGAAGCTTATAGGGAAAAATGTTAAACTCACCAAGTGAGTAAAGACTGGAGTAAAGATTCACACTTAAGGCTACTTGATCTTAAAAGGCTCACAGGTTATTTATTTACTATTTTTCTGCTGGGTTGTCTTTGTGTGAAATGATCCTAAAGTATCTAAGACCTCCTAGGCAGAAAGGCTTGGGAAGCACATTACAAAATAAGTCTACAAATGTTCAATATTGACACTTTTTGGCCAATGCATTCAAATATCAGAAAAGCTAACTTAGGCTTAGAAGAGAGCTTTATTTTCATTACTGCATTATGCAGACGAAGAGTCTCTTTGAGAAAGGATTTTTTGTTCGGGGGGCTTGAAATTTCCTCTGAGCAGCTCTTTCAAGAAGAGTTATTAGAATTTATTTTCAATTATACACCAGAATAAGCCGTCTGCAGTATAGTTAACTTTCAATTTCAGCCAATTTTAGACGCATTCAATCATAGATGCCTCAGTGATTAAGAATCTATGTTGCAAAACAATCCCCACTTTGCAACAATGCAATCAAACAGATCTACAACTCATAACACATTATCCAATGCCTTTTCAGCTCACTGGTGAAGTGAAATAGAGTTTACCAACCATTCCCTGTTTACCCAGCGTGCTCCAAGCTCATTTGCAAACAGATCTGCAACTCAAAACAGCTCACAAGGGGGGTTTGGATCAACACAGCCTTGAAGAGAGAGTTGGATATTCATGACATTGGGCTGTCTCATTTTCTGCCTCTGCCCTAATAGGCACTGGCTGAACATGACATACCACGAGTGACAGAATCCCTTCCCATGCCATTGTGAAATCGCTCTCCATGGTGGGAGCTCTGATTCATTAAGAGACCAAAACAGGTTTTATGTCCAGCTGTTTGCTCTTCTAAATGTGTGTGTGTGTGTGTGTGTGTGTGTGTGTGTGTGTGCGTGCGTGTGTGCGTGTGCGTGTTGATGAGAGATACACACACACATACAGAGAAAAAGAGACACAGAGATGGAGAGAGAATTCCTGAGGCTATGCAGCAAATTTACACTCCTCTAAGACTTTGGAAAATTGGACCATCTTAATACACTGATAGAAAATTCTAAGCTTCAGAAATTGAATCAATCCATATAAATTCCTTTTTCAGGGCCTCACTTTTAGCTCAGTGTACCAGACTTTAAGTTCCATTTGGGGCCAAAAGGACAAGAGGGATAGGTAAAATGCATAGAAGAGAAAGGAGGCAATTTCTCAAAGGCTGAGGTTCTGCTGACTGAAGTCTTTGATGTTCAACATGTAATGAGTAAATATCCTGAAATTTAGGCCTATTGTTATTGTTAGGTGCCATCAAGTGTGACTCATAGTGACCCTATGTACAACAGAACGACACACTGCCCAACACTGTGCCATGCCCAGCACTATGTCAGTGGTTCTCCGATATCCATAGGGTTATCAAAGGCTGATTGTTTCAGCCTTGTTTCAAAAGTGGGCTGCCAGGTCCTTCTCTCATTTTTTTTATGGTGCTTGCCTTTTGGAAACCAAAATTTATTTAGTAACATATGAGAGGATATGTCAGAGCCTGGATATGAAGAAATACTTGAAACAGATTCAATCTCTCCTCTCTGCCAGGCTGTGGAAAAGTGGATTCAAATGCCCAACACTGGGCTGTGATTGTGGATAGGAAGAGAATATCAGAGCAAATGCATCAATGGTCTGCATGAAGCTGCTCAGGCACAACCAAGAGGAAAGAAGAGCTGCGTTGTTCTACAAATACTGCAGAACAAAAGAACCAACTTGAGATAAAGAAGAGGGCTCTGCTTACAAAGGGCAAAAGAAGGATCTTTGCTAGACTTTGGAAGAAAAACCTAAGTCGAAATGCACACTGACATTGTACATGATTCCTTTGTCCTGTGCCATTTTGTGACAAGAAACATGGATGCATCATAAAATGAGACCGAAAGAAAAGCTTGCAAAACAGCAGACTGAGATGAAGAAGTGAGGCTATGGATCCAAGGCAGAATGGGAGGATCATATTAGGAGCAATATTAGGAACTAGTAATAAAAGAAGGGGTGCAACAGAATTCAACTACTGGCACAAAGGAAAGACTGGAGATAGTTTTAGTAAATGCTGAGAGAAAAAAGACAATGTGACTACAGAAATTAGGGAAAAGATTATGAACATGGAGAAAATTCAACAGAAGGAAAGGATCCCAAAAGCAAAGAACCTAATGAATACATTGAAAAAGCGTTCATTTGTGGAAGGCAGGAGGGTAGCATTGAAACGCATAGTCATTGAATGACTATGTCTGAGATCAAAAGACCAGTCCATAGTCCTCGAAAAATTGCTTCAGGATGATTGGTTCTGATACATAGCCTTGGCGAGTAATATACCATTGAAGGAAAAAAAATACCTTGGCATCTAGGTCACAAAAAGAGAAGTCACGAGGAAAAAATAAAATAAAGTTAAGCCAGACTTCCCCAAGTAGCATTCCTGGTTAGCCGATATTAGAGCAGTAGCTACCTGAATTCAAGGAAAAAGAACAGTGAACCCAAAATATCATGGCCTCCAAATTGTCTTAAAAGGATTAGACATTCTCAAGCATGTGAGAACGTGTAAGTCAATCAAAATGGAAAAGAGGGAAGCAAAAGACTTTTCTGGTTGTAAAACTGTAATGCATTAAAATCTAAAATTAAGACCAAACAATTATGGAAATTATAATAACCAAAGTGAATGACAATGGAAAAATAATGACATAATTAACAGGAATGTGGGAGGAAGTGTTACAGAGGGAACTGCCACATCCTTCTGCTGTGAGTCAACTGCTCCTGTCTACACTGAAAACATGGAGCTTAAAAACACTTCAATCTCTTAATGGCTTTAGTCTTTTTTATTAACACTAGAGAGAACATTTAGAAAACAATAAGCATTGTAATTTAAAAATCTATCCTGGTTTTGTTAATTTCAAGCAATAATATGGACAGGGAACAGAATCTGAAATTGAGAAGTAAGGTTGATTGAAAATTTTGTCGGTTCAGGTACTTTCTATGATTCAAGTGGTTTTCTCTGGAATACATGCACACAAGCGCACACACACCCACACACACACACAGAGCATTTATTGAATCCCTAGTAAGATAAGAAGTTTTTATACATTATCCATGAGCTTTTCACAACACCTCCATCCTAGGTATAACTGCGATTTCGCAGGTGAAATCTGAAAGTCAGGGAGGTCAAGTAAATTGTTAGTAGGGGCAAAAGCCCTACTGTTTTCTTTTCTTTTTTTTTTTCAGTACTGAGGGTTGAACCCAGGGTCTCCCGCCTGCCTGCTTTGCAAGTGCTAGCCCACTGAGCTGCTGCCTCTAGCCCATTTATTTTACTTTTTGAGACAGGGTCTTGCTAAATTACGCAGACTGCCTCTGGTCTCGAACCTGTGATCCTCCTGCCTCCGCCTCCCGAGCCGCTGAGATTATAGGCATGCGCCACCATGCCTGGCTTGATTGTTTGATATCTTATGTATATTTCCAAATCCACGCCTAACCACTATGGTGGATTCTTCAATTATTCTATTTCACTCTGAACACCAACTATCTACTGTGGTACAAATTGTTGTTGCTGTTGCTAGGTGCTTTCAGGTTGGATCTGATTCATAGTGACCCTATGTACAACCAAACAAAACACGTCGGACACTGTGCCGTGCCTGGCACTATGTCAGTGCTACTATGCTATTCATAGGGTTTCCAAAGGGTGGTTATTTCAGGATTGTCTCAGGAGTGGGCTGCCAGGTCCTTCTCCCATTTTCGCAGTGTTGGAAATAGAACCCAGGGCCTCAGACTGTGCACAGCACTCTACCAACTGAGCTAAACTCCAGTTCATGGTACACATAAGACAGTAAAAACTGTGGCATAAATAAGACAGTAAAAACGGAGGAACATTTTTGTTTAAGAAAGCATGGTTTCACTTTCAGTACATTTTAATCCAAACTGGTTTCCTTGCTCTGAAAAATATCATAAAGATACCATTAAAAATTAAGTTTCATAGGAAAAAGAAATTCTAAGTCCCTAAAAAACCCTAGTTAAAATTTCATGTAATATGCCAGAGATAAGGAGAGGAAGAATATTCAATAAAAGACTCAAGCTGCAACACAGATAACTAATTAGCCTCTAGGAGATCTCAGTGCAGATGGGGTTATCATGATCTGACCCAGCAGGAATACAGCAAAGAGGAATCCAGCCTCTAAGGCCCCCTTTGGAATGTGCAGCAGGAGCCCCAACTTCTGACTTGTTCTCTGACTGTAGACCATTACTGGCCTGTGTGGACTCTGGACAGAGGAGGAATGCAGGGGAAAGAGGGAGAATTGCAGCACCAATCATCAGTACTGATGAACTCTTCCCACACACACATTCTTAATCAACTGGAACAGAAAGCGCAACAGGGAAACACCACGAACAGGAGAGTCAAGCAAGCCTGAAATTTTCCAAACTCTTCCCTACATTCATTCTATAAGCCCTCACCCAAACCTTTGAAGTGAGGGTTAGGAGATTAAGGAGCAAGGGTTAAGGAGATTAAGTTGGGGCTCGGTGCAGAGAAAAAAGCATTCAAGAAGCATCTACTCCTGAGAATCTCAAATCCTTGGATATTAAATGCAATAGATTTCTTCTGAACCCAGGCAGACATTGCTAACTTTCTATTCCAATATTCACGGTCACCTTCTGTTGTGGTTTGAATCTAAAAGGTCTCCACAGTTCATGTGTTTGCATGCTTGGTCCCTGATTGATGGCGCTGTCCTGGAAGGCTATGGAACTGTGATAGGTGGGTCACTTGGGGTGGGCCTCTGGGGGTTTTCCCTGGACCTCAGGTTCCAGTAATCTTTCTCTGCTTCCAGATTACCAGGACGCGAGGTCCTCCACCCCAGGCCCTGGCACTTGCCACACCCCCATGCCCATCCTTGGCTCTGTGGATTGAAATCCTCTAAAACCATGAGCTCCCAATACATCTTTCCTCCCATAAGTAGTGTCTGCCCTGTATTTTGCCAGAGAAACACACAAGCTGAGTAATACACCGTCATTGTTGTTGTTGTTAGGTGCTGCCGAGTCAGTATCTGACTCATAGCAACCCTAAGTACAACAGGTGAAACACTATTGTCAGTGCTTCTCTGCTGTTCGTAGGATTTTCAACGGTGGATTGATTTTGGGGAGTGGGTTGCCAGGTCCGTCTCCCAAGCCTACAGCACCTGGTGTTCCCAGGCAGTCTCCCATCTAAGTACTAACCTGGCCCAACCCTGCTTAGCTTCCGAGATCTGACGGGATGGGATGCCACAAGGGCTACGGCTGCAGGCAATACACCATCATAGGCTCACTATTTTCCAGTGGAATGTGTGACTCAACTACTTTTGCAGCTAGATGCTTCATCTAGCCAAGTGATCAAATTCTAGCCAGCAGGAGGGTTGTATAGGAGCTTCCAAGAATGTTCCTAAAACACAATGAGTTTATGCCATTTGACCTTTCCTCCTCACTGGGGACTTCCTGGAAGAAGAAGTATGGGATGCCTTGAGCTCCAGCTGAGAAGGTGAGGCCAAGTGTCGCACTGTAAATGGTGTGGAAGCCTGCTGGTCCTAGGTAACCAGAGCTACCGCACCAGCCCTGGACTCCTTGTCTTCAGAAATTCTGCATATGAAAAGTGGGTTTCTACCATAGTTAAGCCATTGCTTCCTGGGTTTCTATTACTTCAGCTAAACTTAGTCCCGATATACCTCTCTCAAGAAGATACCAGCTGGGAGCCTTTATTTTCGCACACATAGTGCAAGAATAATGGAAAACAAATAAGGGTTGCTTGTCTGTTCAGCTGAACCAGCCCCTTTGCAATCCTGTGCATGGACCCATGCAGGCTGCAGGGTGATTCTTGTAAGTGAGTCGCTTTCTTCCCGGGGTGTGCATCCATAGAAGCAATTTTAAGGAGATAAGGATGAGCAAGAGGCAACAGAGAGTCTCATTCTCCCCAGACGGCCAGTTAATCAATGTATAGATGTCCATGTCTGTACATCCCCTGCCTTAGAGCTGCCTATTGACAGAGCTCCGGGCTCAGAGGGGTGCTGTCTCTCATGTGTGGATGTAAGATTTTCCTAGGTGTCAGATCACTCCAGAGGCTGAGCAGACGCGCACACACGGCCTGTGGGTAGGTGGGAACAATACAACTTCTTTGGGCTTAGATGGAAGCCTGGCTCTATTTCATCACAACTAGAAATTACCAGACTAAGAAATCCTTGTGTGAAACCACTTATGCATTCTGCACTTGTTCTACAGGTTAAAAAAAAATTCTGCAATGTATTTGCAGCCACACAGCTTTCCTCTTCATTGAGTCTGTTATTAAGTCCCTGGGAAGACCTCTGTCATTTTCATTTAACAGGATGATAGAAAAATTCCACCAACCCCTCAGTCCCAGGCTGCACAGGGGCACTGTTCAAGATCTCTCTATTCCCAATGCGCATGCCCAAGATGGAGCTAAGGACACATTCTGGGTGTGGTTGGTCCCACTGCCTTTGTCTCTGCCTCCTGCCCCCCACATGCACACACCATATATCAAATGCTCCCCTCTGCTGTTTAAGCAACTGCCTCTTTGCAGGACTTGTGTCCATCTCATGCCACTCTGTTGGTAGCCTCATCCTTGGCTCTGGGGTACTTGGCTTATCATTCTGTCTGGACACCTGCCTCTGCTCCCAAGGCATAGCCATACCTCAGAATCCCCTCTGGAATTTTAAAAACCTTGGTCAGTACTTAGCACACCCCTGTAGCTGGGTGTCTCCAATGAGAAAGACCCTTCCCGTGCATTCAACTCAGGTACCCCTTGGTCTGCGAGGACCAGTAATGTTCCTGACAGGTAAAAGGCTCAGGTAAAGGCAGCCATTTCCTTGGAGTGCAGGATAATTGGTATGAGAATGAGGATGAGAAAGACCTAAGTACCATTAGGACTAATTCTTGGCCACCAGAGCAACCCGGAATAAAATTACTGGGTAGCTAGTGCTCATATGCTAACAGGCATGTGCACAGGCGTGTGCAGGCTCATTGTGACACCTCACATCTTTGAAAATGTCCGTGTTTCGGCAAAGGACTTGGGAATGTTTAAAACCTTTGTGGTAATGATCATGTTTTCTACGCATTTACCTCACACCAAGCACAGTGCCAAACATGTTACCTCACTAAGGTAGTCATTGTGAATGTTTATTTTTTTGCACTTTGTAAATGAAAAATTTAAAAAAGCAGATTTATCAGAGATGTGCAGTGACTTCTCCAGGTCACACCTGCCATGTGTGGCCGAGCTTCCCAGGTCAACTTTTCCTTCCAGGGGTCCTGGGATAGTGCTGGTCCCCAGACCTGGGCTTCACCCAGTGGGAAGGGTCACCTGAGGAGACTATGTGAATACATCTGACATTCTCATCGTTTTCCTGCTGATTTCAGAGTAGGTAGAGCACGAGAATTCCTGCAGCCATAGCCCTGTGGCATCTGATCCTGTCAGATCTCGGAAGCTAAGCAGGGTCAGACCTGATTAGTACCTGGATGGGAGACCACCTGGGAACACCAGAAGCTGTAGGCTTGGGAGAAGGACCTGGCAACCCCGTCCCAAAAATCAATCTGCCATTGAAAACCCTATGAACAGCAGAGAAGCACTGACAATAGTGCTTCTCCTGTTGTACAGAGGGTCGCTATGAGTCGGATACTGACTCGACGGCACCTAACAACAACAACAAGAAGAGCATGAGAGACTTTCAGACTCCTTTCATGCTTTCTGAATGTTCCTCCAGGAGGCAGGTTTGTTTGTCCCCTTCCTAGCTGAGCACCAAGTCCAAACTTACCACATAATCTTGCAGCAGAGCCAAAGTTTCACCGCCCTGACTAGGCCACGTTTGCTTGGTAAGCACAGCCACTGCCATCCGTACGTGGGCTTTGGAGGCCTGTGGGGGAAGGAGAGGTCTTTACTCTCCCTCTTGGTGCTTATACATCCTCTATACACGCACAAGACCTGGAGACCTGCATTTATTTCCCAGAGGGAACCTGCATTACGCCAAGGACTTCTGATGGCACCTGGACTGTTGTTGTTGTTGTGTGCCATCAAGTCAGGTCCGACTCACAGTGACCCTCATAGGGTTTTCAATGGCTGATTGTGTTTCAGAATTGCTTCAAGAGTGGATCGCCATGTCTTTCTCCCATTTTTGTGGTGCTGGGGATCAAACCGGGGTCCTCAGAGTGTGTGGAACAGCACTCTACCAAATGAGCTAAACCCCAGCCCCATGGTACCTGGACAGATGAGCCTTAATTTTGTCTTTGACCCATGTGTCCTCGTCTCTAACAGTCAGAAAGGTGTCAGAGCCCAGCAAAGCAGGTCTTTGCCTGCCCATGATAGTCAAAGGTAATGACTCTGGGTCTTTCATTCTCCTTCATCATATTTTCCTTCGTCTTGGCTCAGCAACACTTGATACTAAATGATGTCAGCTTCGCTTTCCTTAAAAGCTACCCTTCCCTCTAAGAGGTCTTCCACGCGGGGCAGTGTTTATTCTTTTCCCACTCATACACACATCCTTCTGCCCCAACCAGTTCCCCTCCCAAAAAATAATGCAGCCTGTTTTATTTTCATGTGTACACAGCAATTTCCCGCCAAGAAGGAAGCACCTGGGAGAGTCAGGACACTTGTGGTATGAGACAATTAGAGATTATTACAATCGAAATGTCATTGCCACATCAAACTGTGTCTTTTAGCATGAATTAATCTCCCAGCCCAGTCCCTGAGCCTCTCAGCTGGCCTCTGGATGCCCAGCTTGTCCACCTCCCCCGGCTCTGCGTCTCATTATCTTATCACTGGTGAAAGGGGTTGAGATAAGAACAGAGCTTCCTTGAGCTGTGCCCAATCAGCTGGAATCCGAAAGTTGGTTTTCCTGGTCAGATGCAGATGGAAGAAGCATCTATGGGGGCAAAGGAAGGCTGTTTTATGCCCTTATTTGTGCATTCATGCACTCATTTGTTTTTGTTTCTTCATAAAACTAAGAAGCAGAAGATGACCCCTGCTTCCTTGAAGGAAGCTGGGCCAGGTAAGGCTAGTCACAGACCACAGATGGCAGAATGAGTATCAATGGTCCAGATGCCCTCGTTCCCTTGTTGATTTCCTGATTCTACCCTGATGGTTTTTGACTGAGTGAAAAGGTCTCCAATCCACGCCTGCCTCCTTTCTGTGACCACCACCTCTGAATTTGCAGCATTTGTTGTCATTTTACACGTGGGTTTACGTTTTGTTTATGAATATACACATTAGTAAAAAGACAAAATTATGCATAATAATCATGTGCACCAGCTTTATGACCGTGATTACTTTTAGGCAAAGTTGGCAATGTGAAGACCAGGAGTTTTTATATATTTTGTAGCTTTTTGTTTCTTAAAAAAAAATCAAAAGCAAAATTGGCAAAATGCCATATTTTAAAGTTTAGGGGTATTTTAATAAGTGTCTACAGCACATTCTGTATAGAATTAATTTTTAATTTTTAATTTTATTTATTTTCTAGGAGTTTTAGTGAAATATAATTCACAATGTATATATCTCTTAATTTAAATTGAAAAGTTAAGAGATTTTAGTATATTCACAGTATATTGATTGTGCAATAATCACAATCAATTGTTGAACAGTTTTGTTTAAAGTGGATCATTTCCTATTGGGGAATTCTTTGTCTACCATTGAGGTCAGTGGCTGCCATTTGGATGAATAGCACCTTTCCTATAGGTATGAGTCAGTGACTGATATGTATTTCACATAGTTCCTCACTCATCTTAGTGACAAAATACAAGTCTTTACCAAAATAATCAGCCATTTGCATTTATAATAATTAATAGTTGACATACACTTGTAGCATTACTAATTATTAGTACACAGCTGGGCGTGTGGCTCACTACTGTAATCCCAGCACTAGAGAGGCGGAGGAGGGAGGATCAATGCAAGTTTCAGGCCAGCTTGGGCTACGCAGTGAGACCCTGCCTCAAAAAACACACACACAAACCAACTAAACCCCATCACTAGTAGTATAGCAGTAATGACTAATTACTACAAAGACATATTTGAAGAAGTGTAAGGGCCTCGGTACAATTAGATATTTTTCACACTGTTAATTAATACTACATTCTTTCTCCACATGAATTTGAACTTCTGTGAATTTTAATGTAATAATTCCAACATTCATAAAGTTTCTTGGATTCTTGAAATTAAAGTGCATTGTTAACCCTTATACAAAGAAGGACATTTAGTAAATACAAAAATATACATAGCTGCATTGTGTTATAGATAAAAAAACAGAAGCTAGACAAATAGCCATTGAAAGGACAGTCAATAAGTAATGTGCAGCATATTGACACAATGGAATAGAGGCAGTTTTTGAGAATGGTAATCACAAATGAAGCCACAAATATATCGAACCTCACAAACACAGTGCCGAGCAGAAGCAGTATGCCCCAAAGAGCCCTGTCCATGACCCCATGCCCTGGAGCTGGAAACCAGGCATGGTTATCCCCCGCGTTAGGCATCAAGTTGGAGGCCAGCGTGTGGACGAGGACAGTCATGGCTATAAAAGACCACGGCTAGATGCTCTATTGTGTTCTGTTTCTGAAGCTGCATGCTAGCTATTTTGGTGTGCTCAGCTTGTGACAGTTCATTGAGCCAACACTCTGTGCACCTGTCTCTATGCATGTTGTTTTCAAAGAAAATATTTCAAAATAAAAAAAGGTATTTGAAGCCTTTCTTCCCTCCCTTCTCTCTTCCTTTCTTCTCCCTTTTTCTTTGTCTAGGAAAAGTCCCCACAGGACTAACTTCTAGTGATCCTAAGAGGTGACTAAGTTTCCTTCTGTGTATTCAAGCAGCTGTGAATCCTGGAGACACCTGCTTCTTCCTCTGCCAAGAAAGTGACCCCCTACATAGCAGGACCCCTAGAACTCACGAGGGCATGGCCTTATTAGGGTGACCAGCCACATTTGCATCTTGGCTTCTAATGAAATCATGTGCTGTGGTAGCTGGGTTCAGTGGTTCATACCTGCAATCCCAACAAGTTGGGAGGCAGAGACAGGAGAACTGTAAATTCAAGGCCAGAGGCAGGCTCTACAACTTAGTAAGACCCTGCTCAAAATAAAAAATAAAAACTGACCAAGGGGAACAGCTCAGTGGTAGAGTACTTGCAAAGTATGTATGAGGCCCTGGTTTCAACACCCTTGTTGTTGTTGTTAGGTGCTGTTGGGTTGTGTCCGACTCATAGCGACCCTCATAGGGTTTTCAATGGATGATTGTTTACAGATTGCCTTGGGAGTGGGTTGCCACATCCTTCTCCCATTTTTGCAGTACTGGGAATTGAACTTGGGACCTCAGAGACTGCAGAGCAGCGCTCTACCAACTGAGCTAAATCCCAGCCCTTTCAACATCCTAGTACCACACAAAAAAAGAGAGATTATGCATGTTTGAAGAACACATCCATCTCCAAAGAGCATGATCATTTGACAAACTTAAAATAGGAGGTGGGTATTTTCTAAATGAGGTGGTTTCCTCATTCCATAGGTAGCACAAGGCATTGGATTTAGCAACTGTTTCCAGTTCAGTGCTAGGTGAATATACCAAGGTATAGGTTATTATTTATACAACATCAAACTTCTCAGGTTATGGTAATCGCTAAGTAGTTGGAATCATTGATAATTTATTTTATGAAGTAGAAAAACACTTATAGTAGTTCATGACTGATGCCACTACACTGGGTGCTCTGTGGAAAGAGAAGCTCTGGCTGTTGCGTTCATGATCCCCACCTCTTGGATTCCTGGTACACAGTAGGCACTTGCGATGTATTTAGTGCATGGACAAATGGATGCATCCCCAAACTGAAGTGTGAACGGGAGACAGCAAGTCTTGCCCTCTATGTAGGCCATGAAATCCTCTGCTATTAGCATGGATGGGTGCATTGGCCTTTGCTACTGTTCACAAAGCAAAATAGAAGTGTGCTAACAAACCTACCATTTGTTAAATGTCCATCCTGTGGTCAGTAAAATGCTAAGTGCTGTAAGTGATGCAAAAAGATGCCTGGACACTACTCCTGACCTACAAAACAGGCACTAAGAAAATTGCAAATAACTCGAGCACAGTGGCGCACAATTGTCATCCCAGCTACTCATGAGGCAGAGGCAGGAGGATGGCAGGTTTGAGGACAGAAGAGGCTGGCATAACTTAGCAAGACCCTGACTCAAAATAAAAAATAATAAATTCAGTTGGGGGGTGACCTTGAGAGGTATTTTTGGCAGTGGACATGAAGAGACCCTTAGTGTAAGTGGAAGAGGCTAAGAAATCAGAGAAGATATATGTCAAGAAAATTTCACTGCAGCTTGTCCTGATGGGACCAAACTTAGAGTTATACAATTAAACTCAGTGGATAAAGTCTCATGCCACTTTTATTTACTATCTATAGTCTGTACTTTATGATACTTGAGGTAGACAATATTGCTCCTATATTCCTGCTATTTCTCTGATCACCACATTTGGGACACTTTCTACATCACACCTGTTGCCCTCTTAAGGTCTAATGCTAGATTCCTCCAGGTTTTTCTCCTTCCACTGAAAACGTTGCTCTATGACCTGCTGGACTGTCTGGAAAAAAGTGTTCTTTATTCTCTTGTTTATGTATACATTGTGTCTATTACCAATGGCCCGACACTTTTGTCTCATGAACTATGGTTTCAGGCTCATGGTAGAGCACTTGCAAAGTATGCGTCAACCCTTGGTTCAACCACCTAGTACTGCAAAAAAAAAAAGAAAAGAAAAAAAATGCAAATAACACAAAGAGCTCACAGATAGTACCGGAGAGCCAGCAAGGGAGGGGCCCAGGATAGGCAGGGACCAGACAGACCTCCTGGGATGTCCATGGTTCACGAGGTTACAGAGAGCGTCTTAGCTCTGTGTTCATATCACCTCATTTAAAATTCAGAGCTTCTCTGTAAGGTGAACAGTCCTGGCCCACTTTACAGATGAGGATTCTTAGGTAATACACCTGACATCACAGTGCTGGTTAGTGGCAGCGATGTGCAGAGCCATAAGGCAGTCCATGCTGCTGCTGGAAGATGCATTGGGAAAGTCAGTCCTTAGAGAATGGCAGGGAGGGAATGGATGGGGTGACTGGGTTAGACCTCACTATGGCAGGGTAGCTGCCAGGTCACTCCCATGAGCAGAAGAAAGAGACTCTGAGCTCTCCCATCACCTGCCTGTTCTGTCAGGTGGTGGGCTGAGGGATACAGCCTCTGCACAGAACAAGGTCTCCCGAGAAGTGACTGGGGCTGGAGACACCCCAGCATGGCACCACCAGCCCCTCTACAGAAAGCATACGGAGTCTTCTGCTCCTTGGCTGAAGCACCTGCTTTGTCAGGAACGAGTCAAGGGGCCTCCAGGTGGGACCTTCCGTGGTAGACCCTCCACGTCATCCTGCCCAAATAGGACAGGCAGGGGGTCTGTCCTTGGCTGACAGCAGAGGACAAGCAAAGTCAGAAAAAGATAAGTGACAAAAACAAACACACCTGTTCACCTCTCCAGTCCCTACAGATTTCTCAGGAGTGTTGCTTGCAGTGCTCTTTCTTCTTATGGCAGTGCCTCGAGTCCTGGCCCAGAGGGTGACGAGCTGTGGCTCGAGGACTGTCTGCTTAGATCACTCCACTGGGACACTAAGTGCACACGGTTCCCATCCCCACTGCGACCTAACCCATTGCTGATTGCTTGTTTGTTTAGTTACTGCTGTCTTGCTCCAAGCCTGCTGCTATCCAAATTAATTTTCATTTAAATATGCAAGCACTGGAAGATAAGATTTAAATGGAAACACATTGGACTCTCTAGCATTATTTGTAAAAAATAGAATTTTGTGTACAGCATGGTGTCCATCTTGGACACAGGCTAAGGGGTTTTAGCTATCAAACTACCCCACAGATCCCATTTTGGCAACACTCAGTATCTGTTAACGGTTTTACTAGGTGTGAAGCCTTCTTCTTGAACAGGTTTCCATTGGCTTCTCAAAATAGTTCTGGGAATTAGGCTTGCCATCCGTGCTGACAGTGAAGGCGAGGAGGCCCAGGGAGGGAAAGTGATTTTCCCAAGCCACCCAGCTGTCACACTGGAGGATTAAGACTCAACCTTGACCTTCTGATTACAAACTTCACACCCACTCTACTGCTTATGGGAGTCTTCTCTGCATAGTGGGATGTTCTTGAAGGAACTTACAAAGTAAAATCTCAGAGTAGAGCAATCCATGGGCACATGGGGCACCACTCCATGAAAGCTGTGTGTATCCTGAGAAGGAGCTCAGAGATTGTCAGAGATGAGCTGTTTCTGCAGAGTATTTCTCTCCTCGGGACCTGCACATGCGCGCGCTCTCTCTCCCCCTCCCTCCCTCCCTCCCTCTCATGCGCACGCTCTCTATCTTTCTCCTTCTCTCATTTATTCTAGAAAAGTCCAACTTAAAGCCCTCTGTACCGATGAGAGCACCTGGGCTGCAGGTTACCAATGACTTCCTGACAGCCCTAACTCCCCATGATCTTAGTAGACAAATGTCAACTGATGGGCACCCCCTGGAGAGTCAGGGTGAGTTTCAGCTGAATATCTCAAGGTTGACACATGAGTTGCTCAGGTGTGGGTGTCTTTGTGGAGGAGAAGGATGTCCAGATATTTCCCTACCATCTCATTCTACCTGTAACTGAACAGGACAGAAAATCGGGGCCCAGAGGCAGAATTAAAGCATATCTATGCTCCATTTTTTCCTGTTTGACTTCAGTGCTTCCTTAACTACGTGGTTGCAGAGGAGATAGAATCAATTTATATTCTGTTTATACAGCAAAATTTTGGTTACCAAATAATGGTTAATTTAATAATCTGGTCAACTTAGAGGTAATAAATGGAATATTAATATAAATGAATTAACTTTTCAAGCAAGAAATAAATTATTTGTTCATTCTCTCCCCAAGCGTTGTTGAGTGCTAGGTGAGGTTAAGCATACAAATGAAAGGCTATCCCTGAGCCATGAGGTCAATGACAGAGCAGGCTGTGCTTTACAGGCCCGGGATTCAGATTTTTACCTTATTTACTTGTGATTATTCAGACTAGGAGATAAATAAAACACATGTTTGTTGGTTTTATTCACTTTCCCCCAGTCCACCCCTGCCTGTGGTACCCATGAGGTCCCACTACTTTCAGTAGATAAAATCACCCATGTCTCCAGCATGATCACATAATTACCAGAACTTTATTTCCTGCCATATTGTCCCCATGGATTGGTTGGGGTCCCGTCCTCCTCTCTGGACTTTTCTTCATGTCTCTGGACCATGGCACCCACCCCGGCCACAGCTACGGGTGCCCTTCTCAGGAATGCGGCTTTCCTGGCTCCCATACTATCCCCACACCTCCAAAGACATCGTAGGTACATTTTGTCCCTTGCTCTATGTTGTTCTTTGCTATTTAGGCCCCCAAATATGGGCTGCATGCCTCATGGAATCCCACCTGGAAACAGTCCTTTCTGCTCCCATCTGTAGCTCCCTTTTCTACAAGGTGACCCTTGATTTGTGGTCTGCATTTAGGAACAGATGGTGTACCCTCTCATTTCTGCCTGTCCCTTAGATACACACACACACACACACACACACACACACACACACACACACAGCTTCTCCAGATGCCTCCGGTGACCATCTCTCCTCCCTTCTCTTCCTCTCCTGACTATCCACTGCACTATTGTATTGTCAAAAAAATTAAAATGATACCTTACAGCTGTTCCTACATTACTATCAAGTTAATAATCTGGTCTTCCCCAGGAGCCCTAATGTTCAGGGGATAGATGCCTTGGTGTGAGAACAGGCCAGTCTCTGGCTAGTGAATGCTGAGACTTAAGTTCCTGCCTGGAGCCCCATGTATTTGTTCTGAGAACATGAATAAATCATCAGTCACATGTGAGTTTCGGGGTCTCTACTATCTCTAACTTCTCTTCCCACCCTCTGGTGTGGCTTCCCTGAGGTGCTCTGCATTCTACCATCACACAATTACAGAGCTTTGTATTCCACAGCATCTAACTGCTGTGAGCAACTGGTGTTGGACAGCATAACTTCTCATTGTTTCATTAGTTTGTTCATGTCCCAAACAGCTATTGAACATCTAACACGTGCCAAGTACACATCTAGGCATGGAGGAGAACTTAGTGGACAGAACAAATGCCATTATCACAGCAATTACATCTCAGCCTGAGAGATGGATATAAGACATATTATTGCAAAAATTATAACTCAGCCTGAAAGATGGATATAAGACACTAAACAAAGAAACACATGACCTGAAGTCAGACAGCCCTAAGGGTTATACAGAACAACAGAGAGGGCCTGGTAGTAGATTCCCTGCATTTGGGAGGTATATGAGCACTGACTTGAATAATATTCATGAGCAACTCATGTAAATAACTGAGGCAAGAGCATTCCCAGCAGGATGAACAGCAAGTGCTAAGGCACTGAGGCAAGATTTTGCTTGGCAAATTTTAGGAAAGCCAGACAGTCTATGTAATTGAGGGTTAGTAAGTGAAAGAGGCACAGCCAGGTGCAGGGCCTTGGGACAGCTGGATCTTGAAAGGCTTTGTGAGCCAGAATGGATGTTTGAAATGTTTTCCAATGAGATGGAAAGCCACCAAGGATCATAAACATGGAGAGATCTGACATGATTTATGTTTTAAAAGGATCAGTCTAGCTGGGTATGGGAGCACACAAATGTGATCCCAGCACTGGGGAAACTGAGGCAGGAGGACTATAAGTTTGAGGGTAGCCTGGTTTACACAGTGAGTTCTAGGCCAACTTCTCTCAATTAATTAATTAATTAATCACTGCCACATAATCAGAGGAAGGTGTGATAGGAAAAAATAGAAACAGATCAGTTAGAGGATTTTAAAGAAGAGGATGACCTTGAGAGGTATTTTTGGCAGTGGACATGAAGAGACCCTTAGTGTAAGTGGAAGAGGCTAAGAAATCAGAGAAGATATATGTCAAGAAAATTTCACTGCAGTTTGTCCTGATGGGACCAAACAGAGTTATACAATTGAACTCAGTGGATAAAGTCTCATGCCACTTTTATTTACTACCTATAGTCTATACTTTAGTATAGGATACTTGAAATAGACAATATTGCTTCTATATTCCTCCCTGCTATTTCCCTGATCACCACATTTGGGATAGTTTCTATATCACACCTGTTGCCCGCTTAAGGTCTAATGCTAGATTCCTTTAGGTTTTTCTCCTTTCCATGAAAATGTTGCTCTATGACTTTCTGGACTGTCTGGAAAAAAGTGTCTCTTATTCTCTTATGTATACATTGCATCTATTACCAATGGCCCACCACTTTTGTCTCATGAACTATGGATTCAGAAAAAAATCCTGTGTTGAGGTGTTAAGTGCATAAACCTCCATTGTTTTGACTTTTCACCCTTTCTCCCGTGATCATCAACTGCTGGAAAGGATAAGCACACCACTGGGGCCACCCCAGTCACTGGTTTCTTGTCCCTGACTTCATTGTCACTGGAAATATATATGTATGTTCCAAGTTCTTCTGCCTGTGTTGATGGTTTTACATAAAACTAGAGCAGGGAGCAGTTGAGGGACTGGTGAGTCTTGGCTGCCTTCCTGTGATAGTTTGGATCTGGAATGTCCCCCAAATGACCCATGTGTTAAAGGTTTGGTCCCCAACTTGGCACTATTGGGAGATGGGGGAGCCTGGGAGACATGGGCTCTTCTGGGAAGGCTTCGGGTCCCTGGGGATGTGGGCAGTGTGTCTGTCAGACTTTTGTTACTATAACAAATGCTCGAGATAACCAACTGGTCCTTCCAGGGGACTGTGAGACCCTGGTCTCCTCCTTGCTCTCGCTCTTTTACTATATGTTTTTGACTCAGCTCTTGACTGGGAATCCAGTCTGCACTGGATTCTAATCTGCATCTGATTTTGTAGTCATCTAAAACTATTGAAAGGGTGCAGACTAGAATCAAGAATACATGGCACTTTCTGGCTATGAGGGGAAAAATTTTGCTCCATCCCCTGCTCCTGCCACAATGTGCTATCACAGGCTCATAGCAAATGGAGTGAATCAGAAATGGACTGGCACCTCTAAAACTATGAGCCAAAATAATCCTTTTCTCTTCATAAGTTGATTATCTCAGGCATTGGTTATAGGAACAAAAATCTGAATGACATCCTGCCTATATTATTTTATGGTCCAAGAAGAAATAAAATTTTCTAAATAAAACCCTGTTAAGTGTTCTTTTAATCTCCTCCATTTTCTCTTTTAGGGCATTGCCTACCATTGCCTAAAAGGTCTTCCTTTGTCATGAGAGATGTGTGCTTCAGGATTCTATTTTGAGCCCATTCAATAGAGAGTGTTGCTGTATCTCTGAAATTCCAGCTATGCTCTCCAAGGACAAAACTTCTAACATTTTTCTTTTCTTCTTTTTATTTTATTTTTTGCATACTTCTTCAGCCTAGTATTAATTCTCCCATCCTTGGAAGATTTTTATTCATAAGATTTTTGTCCTATGAAATTCCATTTCATATGCTCTAAAAGGGCTGGGATTTAGCTCAGTGGGTAGAGTGCTGCACTGCAGTCTCTGAGGCCCCGAGTTCAAATCCCAGCACCGCAAAAATGGGAGAAGGGCCTGGCAATCCACTCCCGAGGCAATCCCGAAACAGTCAGCCATTGAAAACCCTATGAGGGTCGCTATGAGTCGGATACCGACTCCACGGCACCTGACAACAACAACAACAACAACAACAACAACAACAACAACAACGTGCTCTAAAAGTATTGGATATAATTATTTCATTTATTTCTTCACCATCACTACTTTAGGAGTACCATCTCCCATTGCTAACACAAATACCTGGTGATTAATACACCTGGACAACCCTATACTGCACCACAGAACTTCCATCTCAACAAGTTTCTCTGTATCAATGCACAGAACATGTTCTAAGCCTTCTGTTTCCAGAACACATGGGTTCTTCAATACTCACTCCCTGAACTTACTAAAATGCATGCTGCCTGTGGAATGCTTGCAACCAGATTTAAATTCAGTGCCACTGTCTCGTCTGAGCACAGAGGAGGTTGAATAGGACCCACACCCTAATGTTATAAGGGACGAAGTCTTCTGCCGACCTCTCTTCCTTGAACCGAAAAGGCTGTTCCCACCAGAGAGGATCAGAGTCAAATGGGGGCCCTGAGCAATATCAAGGTAATTTAATTTAGGAAGCATGTCACTGGCGGGCACAGCGAAGAGGGATATTGGCACACTCGCCGACTAGCGGACTGTTCTTGCAGCATCTGTATACACTTGGGGTGTACTTGGCCATAATCCAGAGAAAATTTGGTTCTTTTGCTGCTGGCTTTTGTTTTGGTGCTGGTGCATTAGGGAGTTTTTGACAAATCCTTCCTGAGAAATATTGAAAATCACACATCATTGTTCTGGAATGGCTGAAGGCACAGACCTGACCGGGGGAAGGGGCGGCACTGAGCAACCTCTGGGGTCCTTTTGAGTCTTGGAGCTGCAGAATTTCTGCTGTAACCAGAGTTATACCTAACTGCTTCTTCTATAAAAATCACTCCCAGTGGGCTCCCTTGCTGGAAGAGAGATGAGCAGCATGCAAATGAGCAGCCTCAAGTCTTTCTGGGATTGCTCTTTGGGCACCAACTCCCTCCCTGTCTCTGTGCCCAGCTCTCATCTCCAAGGCTGCATCTGGGGCCACAGTGGAACAGCTCCAGCTTGGCCCACAGGCTGTGCTTCCAGGGCCTCCCCTCGCTGTCCAGCTCACGGTCAGAGGACACACTGGACACACTGGACGGCCTGCATCTCCCGCCCTCAGCCCGTCTGCCTTCTGCTCTGGACTCAACCCTAGACCCTAAAAGGCAGCTGGTCACCTTTGCAGTGATCTCTTTCATTGCTTCAGCCTCAACAACAACAAAAACCTAGAGGAAGCTGGGCGCGGTGGCGCACCCCTGCGATCCCAGCGGCTTGGGAGGCGGAGCCAGGAGGATTGCAAATTGGAGACCAGAGGAAGTCTGCGTAACTTAGTGAGACCCTGTCTCCGAAAGTAAAGAAAAAAAAGGGCTGGGGGTGCAGTTCAGTGGTCCAGCACTTGCAAAGCATGCAAGCGTGAGGCCCTGGGATCAACCCCCAGTACCACAAAAAACAAAACAACAACAACAAAAAGCCTAGAGGAAAAGAACTCAGCTTTCACAGTGAGTGTCGTGGTTGATGGAAGCTGGTGGAGGGCGTGGAGGATGGTTTTGCTCTGTGCCAGGAGCCCCGTTTTACCAGGTCTGTTTGTCCATCAGCCTGGGAAACACTGCAGCACTTGGGCACATTAGAGCTGTGAAAATTGCCTTTACCTTCAGCCAGGGCCCTGTGCTCCTGAGCACTGAGACGCCACCCTTGAGCACACCCCCACTTCCTCCTGAGCACCAGCCTGGCAGCTCCTGCGTGCGTTTCAAAGACAGTGGTGCCATTGCCAGGAGCAGGGTAGATGCTCAGGAGATCTTCCCTGCCTCTGAGCCTGCTACCGCAAAATCCCCAAATTACACTCTCGATGAAGTGACCGTGATATCCTATTGATACAAGGAAGCAAGCTAGGACGAAGAAGGGCCAAGAGCTCAGCCAAACTGAGACAAAGATAACCCTCCTAAACATAGGCACAATCTAAATTCTGGCTTCCATGTGTCCCCATATGCACCCACATGACACCCACTTTCTGTCCAGAAAACGTTTGATTTCTCCGTGACATGACAGATTTGGGAGCAGAGTTTTGCACCCACAGAACCAGAGATTTCGTACAGGCCTTGGCCTCCCCATCCACTGCACAATCCCAAGTACAAGTAGGGCCTCAGTTACAAATGCACAGTCCCATAGCCACACAGCAACAGAAAGCAGAAGCAAGGAAACGCGGGGGTCCACCAGAGACCAAGGTCCTGCATTCCCAGCCTGCCAGTAGTGTCCAGCCCACAGCTCTAACCTGCTCTTGCCCATCTGGCTCAAAAGATGCCAGGCTCCCCCTCCTGATGCACAAGATAGCCCGCTACCTGCTGAATGAGATGCCTGCATTTCAAACCCAGCATCTGGGGGTAAGAACTCAGTTCCTGGAACTTATTTCAAGGTCAATTTGCTTCAGAATCAAAACCCATTTGCCATAAAGTAGAGATATGCTAGAGAGGGGAAGGGCACTGAACGGGGGAGGCATAGTCATTAACAGAGCTGGAGGCGAACCAGTCCAACCCACACACACACACACACACACACACACACGCACGCATGTACACACACGAGGACCTATGTGCTCTTCCACCCCCATCTTGGTCTGAGCCTCCCTCCACCTCCACATTCTCGCTGTCCTATGGCTTTTCTGGGCTCACACACTCATCCCCCAGAGGAGTGGGGTTGGGATAGAACTGTTTCTGCACCCCATCATCCTGAGTTGGAGACAGGAGCGTGCTGTCCGCTAGTGTGGCTGCCTCCTCCGTCCCCCTCACCTCATTCCGAGTCAGCAGGCCATTACTAAACCATTACTATCACCTGGCGGATATTTCCCAAAGCTGGCGAGCCATCTCCTGGAGCCCATGGGTAAATCTCAGGGCCCAGGGAGGGGTGCTGGGGGGAACTGGCAGTGATTTTCACCTCCCTGTCAAATCCCCTCAGGTATATGGTGGCCTGGGTGTGCCCCTACTTTCCCATTCCCCAGTTTTGTGAAATGTTTCTGGTCTCTCTGTCCTTCAACTCCCAAGTCTCATTCTGCATCCGAGTTGGGGCACCATGCCCAACGCCACCTTGGGCGACCACCAGGAGCCCAGGCCTGCACGTGGTTGTGGAGAGGCGAGTGAGGTGAGAGCAGGTGGAGCTGCAGCGCTGTCCCCTCCCCAGCCCCACCACCTCTGTGCTCTGCCCTTGGCTGCATCCTGTGCGGAACCCCTAGCCCTTAGCACATGACTTGCCAGCCCGAGGCAGAGGATCTATAGGTGTGGGATACAGGCAGGGACTGGTGGAGAGAGGAGCAGAGGACAGCCACCCGTGCTCATCCGCCTGGCAAATGGGTGCACAGCAAATACTGTTCTTGCTGTGGGCCCTGGGGAGGTCCCCAAGCCACTGCCAAAGAGGTGCAGAAGTCCTGCCATATTGGCTGGCCTCAGTTACACATGCTCCGGTCCTCAGCCTCTTCTGCAGGTGCTCAGTGAGGGGCAGAACGGACATTCTCAATGCAGTGTTTAGTGCTGGGGGGTTCCCCAAAGCAGCACAGCCAAAAACCTCTGCTTTCTAGGAGCTGTGAGCTAAGAGGAGCTGTGGCCTGGGCAGCCCGTAGCACAGATGGACTGCTGTGCATAAGAACTTGCTGTGAGCCAGGCATCAGACTGAACATTTTACGCTGACGTGTATTCATCATACCTATCTTAATGGGTTCAGTGTGATACTTCAATATGTATATACAGGGTGCATAACGTCCCTTCACTTTGCCACCTAGCCTGGTGGCACAGCTACGATGGCCATCGCCATATTGCTGAGGAGGAAACTGAGGCTGAGAGAGTAACCGAGTCTAATTCTCAGAGTGAAATCAGGTTCTAGAGAGCAGGGATTGGAACCCAGGTCCTCCACCATCCAAGTTCTCAATCTAAGGGTTTCATTGTTTTGTGTGCTGCCTCTGGGAACAAGGAATGATGCTTTCATGAGAAATACATCTGCTCACCACCCCCTGGGATGGAAAGGGGGATTCAGGGT
Organism: Pedetes capensis; assembly: GCA_007922755.1. Lineage (NCBI taxonomy): Eukaryota > Metazoa > Chordata > Mammalia > Rodentia > Pedetidae > Pedetes > Pedetes capensis. The sequence continues at coordinate 26,348 of VMDO01002330.1, forward strand.
GAAAAGCCCCTATCTGGTGCAGGACCACAGGCTTCCATCCCATCCCAAGTGTCGGGTGATGGGGAAGGTGGGAGGGGACTGGGGTGGTTTGGGGAGCAGAGGCAGACAGTGTAAGATAAAAAGCTGAAGCGGGGCTGGAGAAGCCATGACGCAGACATGTCGTGGGAGGCACCGGCAGCGTCTCACTTTCAAAGCACACATTCTAAATCTGACCGCGTTGTCCTGGTGGACAATGTGCAGCTTCAACAGCTTTCTGTGCTGGGAGACCTGAAGGGACACAGGCGGCTCTGAATGGCAAGGACCTTTAAACAAGAACTGACAACACAGTGACAATCTCAAAGGAAACCTCACCCAGAGCTGGCCCCAGAAAACTGGGCCAAGCAGCAGAGAACTCTGGGCAGACCCTGCCTTTGTGAAAAAGCATGCAGCTCCTGCGTCACAGCCCCAGGGCTCCTCCAGGGCTGCTGTCGCTCCCAGGGCAGGCCAGGAGCAGGCTGGCTCTGTCTCCAAGCCTGCCCCTCACCTCCTGGCAGATGTCAGCGCTGTGGTCCCCTTTGGGAGGAAGAGGAATTAAGAGAAGAACTGACCCATTTGGGGGAATGTGTTTGGTTTCTGGTGAGATCTGCCCTTGCTAAGAATAGACCTGGAACTGGGAACAGATCTCCCAGGGGCATGGGGCAGGATTCTGCACGGCCCTCCTGGGCATCAGGGTGCTTACAGGAATTGCTCTCTTGGTGGGCCACACAGGCACCACTCCAGACCTAGAACCTTGCCTACTGTACATGCCATGCCCCCATAGATGCCTGATCTCTGCCTCACCAGGGGGAGCTTACGATGAGAGGCAGGTCCTCAATCCAGGGTTCCCAGCTCAGCCTGGTGAGAGGTCTGCACCCCACATCCCCATGATGCCTTGTGGGCACTGGCACCCCAGGGCATTTGTACACAGGTGATGAAAGGACACTCTGAGTCCCTTTCTCTTTCCAGGATCTGAGGTTTTCTGCCAAGCTGAGAGGGTAAGGCTCAGGGCATGTCTGTATGACAAAGGGAAGTGGCAGAGGCAGGCAGTGGGGACAGGAAAAGGCCAAGGCGAGGAGTCAGAGGCCAGGGCAGCTCGGCTTCCTCAGCAACCAAATCAAGGCTGGCACCTGTTCCTCTCCCAGTAAAGAAAAAGACCTCCGATCTTGCAGGCTGTGGCCTGGGCTAACAACTCCTCTGAATCTGGGTTCTTTCTTCTGTGACCTAGGAATTGTGTAACAAGCCCTCAGTGGCTGCTGAGCATTGAATGCCATCACACACGGCACCTTGGCACAGTGCCTGGAGCTTCACTCAAGAGCAGAAGCTATAATTAGTAGTAGTGTAAGACTAGACGATTGAACTTGAGCCTTGGTAAGTTTTAAATTTTTACTAAATTTGAAAGAAGTTCCTGCTCATCCTATCATACACACCTTCCTCAGCCTGGCATGTGAGAAAGGAGGGGATGTATGCCCGAGGAAGAAGAGAATGAAGAATAGGTCTTCCTAAAAAGACTGGCTGGAAGAAAACCTGCTCCACAAAGGGGACTTCAAGGGACTTTGGAATAATTAGAATGTCTGTTTCAGAGACCTCTGAAGGTGTGAGGGCTTCGGGCCAACTTGTGAGGGATGCGTGAGGGGCTCTGAGGGTCTGCTATGATCAGTGACTCACGAGCTTCAAGGGCAGTGACAGGGCCAGTCCCTGTGGGCTGGTGGCTGCCCCTCAGGGAAAAATCCCCCACTATGCTCTTTCAAAGAAGTGGGCCACCTAAGAAAGAAAGCAGTCCTATAAGGGAAATGACGACAGAAGAAACGAATCAGGAGTGAAGGCCACCCTGAGGGGCATGCACCTCCCAGTCCGGCCCAGATGTTTGGACGGGTGGCGTCGCCATGCACACAGATACTAAACACAGTTCACTCAGGACCGTCGGGTGAGGGGTGTGGACTCCTGCGGCCCTCAGGATGCCGGCAGAGATAGGAGAAAGGAAAAGCCTCAGACGCTTTTGCCTTCCAGGGGCAAACACCCGTGTTGGTGGTCTTGGTGGTCACAAGGAGACAGTTCTTGCTTTGTCAGTGATCAGACAGAGAGCAGGTTCTTTCCTCGTTGATGGTCATAGCAGGGAGAGCGTTCTTTCCTGACTTAAGGTCCGGGTGAGAGCAGGAAAGCTGTTTCCTTATCGGTGGTCTGGGCAAGAACAGGGTCTTTCCTTGTTAGTGGTCAAAGATCCAGGCTAAAAGAGTTGAGCTGTTTCCTTGCCAATGGTCCGGGCAAGAGAAAGGCGAAGTGATCTTGCTTAGCTGATGGTCTGGGCAGAGGCACCTGAGTATAGCTGAGACCATGTGTCCTCAAATGTACCCAGGGCACTAATCTTCAGCCTGGGGAACAGCAGCAGACGGGGATAATTTTATCTGCTTTCCTGTGAGCTGCGGCTGTACTGTGGGTGTCCCAGAGCCAGGCTCCTGCAGCAGAGACTGGAGGAGAAGTGGATGCCAGGCCACCAAGGACTATCTGTGGGGACTTAGGGCAGGGTGTCCTGCTGGTCTGTGCACGGAGCCTGAGCCCCAGTGAAGCAGCTGATTGCTATTGCCAGAGCCTGCTCCTCGTCCTCCGACTGTATTTGGGTAAACGTGTGTTCTGCCATGTTAAGTTTAACCACGGAAGCTTTCCACGCAGTACACTGTTGTCAGTAGTTCAGGATTTGATAAACATGTGAGGTGCCAATGTAAAGTGCTTCATCTGTAACTGTCTGCAATTGCGATTCAATTTATCCCAGTAAGTGCTTGTGTGACGGTGAGCATTCCATTTATTTTCCTGAGCTCGGCTTCTCTCCCTCCTCAAAACTTTGCATGCTTTTGGATAGACTTTGGGCTGAAAACCATTTCAATAGGTTGGGGATGCATCACAGCAGCCAAAAATGTTTTTCATGTAAAACATCATGATGAGCTAGGCATTGTGGCTCAACCCTTTAATCCAAGGGTGAGGCAGGGGGATCATGAGTTTGAGACCAGCCACATCGTAAAGAGCACTGGAAATGTTTCTAGTGTGCTTTGCGAAACTATAGTATATTGGTTATCTAATGTTGCATAAGCCTGCAGCCATTCCACTGTGGCATGCGCGCTTGTCAGATCTTGGAAGCTAAGCATAGTCCAGCCTGGTTAGTACTTGGATGGGAGACCGCCTGGAAACACCAGGTGCTGTAGGCTTGGGAGAATGACCTGGCAACCCACTCCCCTCCCCAAAGAAAAAACAATCAGCTATTGAAAGCCCCATGAATAGCAGAAAAGCACTGACAATAGTATTTCGTCTGTTGTCCATAGGGTTGGTATGAGTCAGACACTCAGTGGCACCTAACAACAACATCATTACATAACAAATTAGTCGATATCTTAGTGGCTTAACCTACAGTCGTACCTCATATTGCTCACAGTTCCTGCACGACAAGAATTTAGGAACAGCTTGCCTGAGAAGTTCTGGTTTAGGGTCATGATAAAGTTGAAACCAGACACAAGTGGGGGCTGAGGTCATCTAGGGGTGGAATGAAGTTGGATGACCCACTTCTAAGGCACTCATATGCACTGCTGGCAAATCAGTGGTGGTTACTGATGAAGATTCTCTGGGGAGCTGCTTGAGTGAGCTTAGGGCCAGGTGGCTAACTTTTCACCAAACAAGGCAAAAAACGATAATCCCTTTTACAGCCTAGCTTCTGAAGTCACACAGCACCACCACTACTGTGCTCTATGAGTTGCATGAAGCCCACCCTGATCCTTTGTGGAAAGGGACTGCACAAGGGTCCCCATGATGAGAAAGTAATCTTCAGAATCTACTTTGGACCATCTTCAGGAATATATGTTCATATCCACAGATACGTGCGTGGATAGTGGTAGCTTCACGTGGGAAAAACTTGGTTGACATGGTTTAGTGTTTTTCATTGGTCCTAGCAATTTCTGTTCCATCCTTAAATTGCGGTCCAATTGTATCATGAGGTTATCCTTCTAACACCTGTGTTTTCTCATGAGTACCATTGTGCTCCTGGCAATAGGGCCAGTACAAGTGTTCAAGTGCTTGGTTCCTTTTGAGCTAAATATCTTTTGTCTTCCTTGCTCTCTTCCACTCTGGTTACATCAGGGGATCCCCCTATGATCTATTGTTCTCTCTGTCCCAGAGCAATATGATTCCACACAGAGGAGTCAGAGAGGCAAAGAGCCAGAGGATTTATCCTGTAATTACCAAACTCACGCACATACACAGGATGGAGTTTATGATTACAAAACGCTATCGCACATGCGGGAACCAGGAGTTGGTGCTGTGAAGAATGATGTGAAGCTCAAGTTCTGAGTTTCTCTCCCTTTCAACGTTGGGATATCCTGTTATTATCCCACACTTATTATGTTACTACCTCGTGCATAACTCTTTCTCCTTACTCATCTTCTCTTGTCCATATTCTCTCCTTTTTCCTCCTTCAGACACAAAAGCTAAATCCCTGGCAATCTCCTCAGCCTACCATGATCTCCTTTGCCCGCTGCATTTGTTCAGTGACAAAGGTTGAGCTGGCTCTCTCCTCTGCCTTTCTTTTCCATTCTTATAACCGCCTCCAGGGCTGATCACCTCTCATCACATTATTTACATTGGTATCCCAAGCCATCCGGCCATCTCCAGTCCAATCAATTCTGCACACTTTTACCAGATCAATTTTTCTTACAGGCCACTTTCACTACTTCACTCTCTTGGTCAAAAATCCTTTCGGTATTCCTCCACTGATGTCGGGTTAAAGTGCAAACTCTTTATCCTGGCATTTAGGGTGCTCAGCTTTCATCCCAAAGTAGTTTCGCCTTCACTTCCCTCTCCTACCCAATGTGAGCTTCCTCACCTCGGGCTGCTGCTGCTGCTCTTCTCCACACCTGGCGTGGTCTTGCACCTGCCTGCCCAAATTATGTCCATCGGTGCTCCTAGCACAAGCTTTGGGGGCTCTCACCCCTCCTGAATCTTCCTCTCTTAAACCTCCATTTATAACACGGTCCACTCTGCCGCCTTGCCCCAGTGCTAACGCTTGCGTTAAAAGCAAGCTCTCCTTGCCCTGGGTGCAGGGCTCCTTCAAACAACAGCCTTCTTGTAGACAAGATCGTGCATCTTCCCCACCCAGCTGCAGGGAGCACACTGTTACGCATTCAGTTATAACCAAGAATTCAGTATTTATCTCTTAATGAGTTCCGTGGGCCAAACCCCCCAATAGGAGCCCCAGGAACAACATTTTTAATGGATTCCTTTCTTCCTCTTCTGGCTTAACAGCTGCCCTGGGTAGGAAGAGCTGTTTCCTGTCAGGGTTTAAACCCGAAGCCTTTGCGCCTGTGACCATGAGGTCACGCAGCCTCCAGCCCAGCAGAGGAGACCCGCCCTTTCCTCTGCTGTCCCTGATTTCTCAGCTTGGCTTGATTTGTTCTCTCTCTCAGTTTACCCTGTTTATTGCTGGATGATTTCATGATTGTTTCAGTGCCACTGGCAAGCATCTTATTTAGGGCCACCCACTGTGGGAAGCTGGAGTAATTTGTGCTTGAACATTTTTGTTTGCCATAAGCTGCTGCTGGGGGCTAATGCCAGAACAGTGCCAACCACTCCAACAAAGAAATGTATTTCTTCTGTTGCCAAAGACCAGGCCTCCCACCTCCTTCATGACAGGATAGAGGGATGGGAGCGAGAAAAAGATTTGCATCCTGAGATCTGCCATCCTGGAGAGCAGGAAAGCTATCTTGGGTGACTTCTCCCTGACAGTGAAAATGACCTTGAACCCTCATCCTAATTAGCATTTATATTAAATGGAGTAGGGACTGGGAGGAAGACTTGAAGACAGAAGCCTGTTTAGCTTCTAAGGAGAGAATGAAGGAGAGTAGTTCTTTACACCCTCAGCGAAGAAGGATCTGTTAAGTGCAGGCTCGGGGCTTGGCATTGTTGTTCCTACAGAGAACACCACGAAATAAGCCCAGCTCACAGGCAGAGCACAGTTTGCTTTTCCAGGGCCATCAAGGAGTCTTCGATCTTTTCAGGATTAAACCAAAGCCTGCCCATGGAAGTGCAATGTGAGTCAGTCTTGTGAGTCAGTCGGGAAAGTGCACAGCACGAAGAAGTAGATATGGGGGTTGAAGTAAGAGCTGGAGAAGGCTGAGGTCACAGCTTCTGCTACCTGGTGTGGACAGCGTGCTTCCCTGCGGTGTGCGCTGTCGGACTTGTGTGGTCTGGGTTTAGATGACTTCTGTCACGGGGCTTCCACCACACCTCTACCATCTATTATAAGGCCAGGAGTAACCATCATGAAATAGCCCACCCTGTCAAGCAACCCCAAGCTAAGCTTGCAGTGCGGCTGAGAAAAACCAAAGTCACAAAGGTCAAGCCAGCCTGTGTGTAACCCAGCATTCACTGCCCTCCTATCATGTCCAGAGCCTAGATTCACTCAAGAGCCCCAGAGGACCCCAGGCCTTGGCATAGACCAGCCACCTAAGGTTCAGAGGAAGGCTGGGTGGGAAAGTTTCCGGTCTACACCCTGACCCCAGCATCCCACTTTCCTTAGTGTCACTATGGGAATGTGCATAATTTGATTTCATTTAAGAGTTCCCTTGGTTTTGTAGAAAAAGTTCTAGATTATTATTTTAATTAGTATTCACAGCTATTATCAGGAACACACACGCACATGCGCGCGCACACACACACACACACAAAGCTAATAGGGTCAAAATTAAAAGCTTGATTTCTCATCATGACTTTCTGTGGGACACCAATGAATGCAGATGTCTCTGAGGATGCTTGCTCATTGAAAGGTGCACCTCCTAGACCACATGACATCAGAGATGGCTTCATAAGCCAGACATATTTGAAGAGAGGGACAGAAATGGAAGGAAAGAGGAAGAGAGGCAGGATAAGGGGAGAATGAGCAGTAATTGACAGGGTAAAAGAGCAGAAGACATGATATAAAACCTTTTGGAGGTCGCCAAGGAACGAGGCTGGAAGACCAGGGCAGAGGCTTCACCTGCACCTGGTCAAGCACCTTCCCCTCTGCTCTGGAGGTACTAGGCTGTCACTCTCATCACTTATGAAAAACGGTGCAACACTGTCACATAAAGATGGTGTGAGACTCATTGTCCTTTTATGGCCCTCAAAGAAGCAGATTTCTAATTTGCCAATCGATAGAAATAATCTGAAAAACATTGAAACGAGTGAAGTGAATAATTTTTATTTTAATTAATTGATTGATTACTTTTTTGGTCCTGGGGGGTTGAACCCAGGGCATTGCACTTGCATGCTAATCAAGTGTTGTACCACTGAGCTGTACTCCCAGGCCAACTTTATTTTTTTTTTTTACTTTTTATCTTGAGACAGGGTCTCGCTAAATTATGCAGATTGCCTCTGGCCTTGAACTTGGAATCCTCCTGCCTCGGCCTCCTGGGTCACTGGGATTACAGGCGTGAGCCATCATGCCTGCATCTGTTTGATGTCACTTTCACCATTGAATACTTTCCAATCTAAGTCATCTCATTCACACATTCAGAAATATTTATTGGGCAACAGATGTGTACAACATTTTGGCAGTCTGCAGCTGTAGCACTGTGGTATCCAATCCCTTCAGATCTCAGAAGCTAAGTAGGGTTGGGCCTGGTTAGTACTTGGATGGGAGACTACCTGGACGCACCAGGTGCTGTAGGCTTGGGAGAAGGACTTGGCAACCCACTCTCAAAAAACCACCAGCCACTGAAAACTCTATGAATAGTAGAGAAGCACTGACAATAGTGTTTGGCCTGTTGTCCATAGGGTCGCTATGAGTCGGACACCAACTGGATGGCACCTAACAGCAACAACAACGACAAGTTTTGGCAACACAGGAAACAGAGTCTATAATCTAGTTTATAATCCAGCATAAAGGGTGACAACAAATAACAACCACCATCATCAATTATATTCTCTTTTAATAAGTGCTATGTGAGTGTGAGAGCTGTCATTCTATAGAGACTGAGTTTGGAGGTCTCAGATACCCCAGTCAGCACTTTACAACTCCTAATCATTACAGGCAGAGTTTACATCAAGTCTGCTCACCCAAAACCGATACTATTCTGAATGGACACATTGCCCTCATCTCCTCCTCCAGGACAGAAAGGTCATTAGGGAAGGAAGGAAGGAAGAAATGGGGAAAGGAAGGAAGAAATGGGGAAAGGAAGGAAGAAATGGGGAAATGACAAGGTTGCAATTACTGGTCACATCATGACTGATCGACCAAGGTCACATTACCACTCATTCATACAAAATTGTATAGTTATAGTTTGGCCACGAAGTGCCCACCATTTCCTACTGGAGCAAGATTATGGAAGACAAACAGACACATTGTAAACACAAAGCATGCTCCCGGAAGGACTCCGGCCACACAGAGCTGGGAAGCCCGGGGTATAGGCTCTGCCCTCTGAGAATCTGAACAGAGGGAGGCTGGCTGCTTCAGGCTTCTGGGCTGTCCCAGAGGCCATGCTACTTGCAAATTCTTCAAACCTCCAGCCACGAATGTGTCTCTTTGGCCAGCTCCCGCTGCTCATGACGCAGACATTTGTTTGAGATATACAAAGCGCTTTATCTGCTCCAAGGCTATCAGCACTCCTAGGAGGTGTGAGGGAAAGGATCCTGCCACACTGCCTGCAGAGCATCAAAGGGGATTACCTAGAAGCTGTAGCAGATTTTAATTTAGATGATCCTGACGGCTCCCTCAGTGGGGAGGAGGCTGGGAAATGGACAGGTTTAACTCCAGGGTGGCACAAAGAATGAGATGAAAGTGATGATAAAGATACACTTAGAGGTCTATTTAGCCAGCTACCATGTGCTCTTCTATGTCATGGCCTCTCCTTTGTGCTGTGCAGGAGGCTGGGGTAGAGAAACTCCCCAAAGGAGGCTGGCCCACTTCCTAAGATTCTAGACTGCCAGGGAGGATTATAGCAGTGATTGCTCTTTGTTACCGTAGGAAAAAAAATAAAGAGCTACAACTTGTTAACAACCTAGACTACCACACACAATATATTCTGGTTTCAGGTGGGGCGTGAGTGTGTCTCACCTTGAAAGGTGTCTCAGCTTGAAATGACACTTTCTGCAGTCCCTTCCCATATGCTTTATTGTTTTGTTTATTGTCTTAGTGAACCTTTGAATTTTTCCTTTGTAGATGTCCTTCTACAATTTTCCAAACTCATTACTATCATCACTGGTTAAAGCGTGATTATTGGCCATTGATCTCTCCATTGGTCTTCTTTCTAATGGTGGATTGGGCAGCAATTATCTATGTAGGACATCAGTCATGCATTTATTTATTCAATTATTCAGCAACTAGTTTTTGATTGATCCACTATTACCCACCAAGAACTGTGGTAGGTGCAGAAAATACAGCAGTGAACAGGACAAATTTGGTCCCTATCTTCCTGGGGACGGTTTCATTGATGGGATAAAGGTCGACAAAGTAAAAGAAAGAACAGTGGGAAAGTATCTGCAATTTTTAATAAGTAAGATAACAGAGAAAGTAAGAGAATAAAAGAAATAATTATTAACAATGAGGTGAGATAGCCCACAAATGGGCTCCAAGGGAGCTCGGATAAGGACTTCCAAGGAAGGACAGTTTAAGCTGACTTAAAGTTGAAGAGGACACCTTTGCATGATAAAACACTCATCAAACTAGCAACAGAGGAGAACACCCACATCTACTAAATACCCTTAGCTGATAACATGATTCCTGGCAAGAAACCAAAATCTTCCCCTTAGGATAAGGAAAAAGACAACCATGGCTATCCCCTCACCCATTCAACTTTGCATTCTAGCCAGATGATTAGCGAAGGAGGATAAATAAAATGCATCCAGATTGGACATTAAGAATTAACAATCTCTACATGTAGATGCCATGATCTTATATAAAGAAAATCCCAAGTAAACCACTAAGAAATTATTAGAACTAAGAACAAGTTCAGCAAAGGTGCATGGTACAGGATAAATATACAAAATAAAACTGCATTTGCACACACTATCAATAAACAATCCAAAAGTGAAATTAAGCAGAAATTCCATTAATAGCATTAAAAAGAATAAAATACTCAGGGATGACTTCAACATAAGAATTGCAAAACTTGTACCAAGAAAACTGTAATATATCACCTGTGGAAAATTTAAAAGGTCCAAGTGAAAGAAAAACCATCCCATGGATTGGAAAACTTAATATTGTCAAGATGTTAATTCAAATTTACTGATACATAATTCCATAGAAATCTGAGCTGTCTTTTTTTTTTTTTGCAGAAATTGATGAGTTGACCCAAAAATTAATATGGTAGTTCCAGAGACCCAGAATACCCAAGGCATTCTTGAGAAAGAACTAAATTGGATATTTCACATTTTTGGATTCCAAAACTTACTACTAGACTCTAATAGTCTTGCAGACTTGCAGCCACAGTACCCTGGCATCCAATCCTGCCTGATCTCAGAAGTGAAGCTGGGTCAGCCTGGTTAGTTCTTGGAAGGGAGACTGCTTGGGAATACCAGGTGCTGTAGGCTTGGGAGAAGGACCTGGCAATCCTCTCCCGAAACAATCTGCCATTGAAAACCCTATGAATAGTGGAGAAGCACTGACAATAGCACCTAGCATGGCACAGTGTCAGAGAGTGTTTCGTTCTATTGTATATAGGGTCTCTATGAGATGGACCCAACTCAATAGCACCTAACAACAAATCTATAATAATCAAAACAGCAAGGGAATGACGTGAGGATAGACTTATAGACCAATGGAATAGAACACAGTTCAAAAACATAACCCTCATATTTATGCTTAATTTTTTTACAAGTGTGGCAAGAAAATTCCATGAGGCAAAGAACATTTGTTTTCTGGGACAACTGGATATAAACCTACAAAAGAATAAAGTTGGATTTTTATTTCATATGAACTCAAAAGTGATCATGGACCCTGACATACATAATAGCTAAAATGTCTAAAACAACAACAACAACAACAACAACAACAACAACAACAAAAAACCCCGCCAAATGCCTAGAAGCAAGGACACGGGTAAATCTTTGCCCTCTTCAGTCAGGAAAGTTTCTTATATATGACAACAAAAGCCCTACTGACAAAAAAACATCCGATAAGTTGAATGCCATCAAAGTTAAAAACATTTTATGATTCAAGGACACTATTAAGAAAGTTTAAAAAAGAACTCTTAAAATTAAAGAAGATATTTGTAAATTATGTATCTATTAAAGAATTTTATACATAGTACATAAAGAATTCTGACAACTCAATAAAAAGACAAGTCAAGCTTGATGGTACATGTCTATAATCGCAGCACTCAGGAGTCTGAGGGAGGATAGTCATGAGTTTTGGGCCAGCCTGCACTACTTAATGAAACCTTGTCTCAATTATAACAAAAATAATAAGAAAAGGTAAATATTCTATTTTAAAATGGGCATAAGTTCCAAATAGACATTTCACCACAGAAGATATACAAGTATCTAATAAGGATATGAGAATGTGTTCAATGTCATTAGTCTTTGGGGAAATGAAAATCAAAACCACAACAAGATATCACCTCACAACCACTAGGATGGTTATCACAAAAAGACAGATAACGCCAAGTGCTGGGAAGGATGGAAGAATCAGAATCCTTATACATTGCTGAGAGAACTGTAAAGTGGTGTGTCTATTTAGGAAAACAGTTTGGCAGTCGATATAAATTTTAAATATAGAGTTGCATATGACCCAGAAAATCTACTGCTACATAGAAATGAAAACATATGTCTGCACTAAAACTTGCACATGTATGTTCATAGCAGCATTATTCATACACTCCAACTGACGAGTGGAAAAACATAATAGGATACTATTTGGCTATAAGAAGGAATGGAGCATGATTCATGCATGGCATCTGAACTTTGGAAAAAATTATGCTGAATTCAAGAAGTCCACAAAAGACAACATATTATATGATTCCATTTATATTCAATAATTAGAATAGAAGAATCTGTACAGACAAAAGTAGACTGGTGGTTGCCTGGGATTGAGGGTTAGGGGAGCAGTCAAGAGTGTTAATGGTTGCAGGGTTTTTAAGAAATCCATGAAAATATTTTAGAATGGATGACAACGATGGTTGTACAACATTGTCAGTATAACAAACACCACTGAAACTGGACAATTTAAATTGGTTAACTGTAAGCTTTGTGAATGGTATCTCAACAAAACTATTTTTTAAAATGGATGAAGAGCTAGCCAAGCAATAAGATGAACTAGAAGTAGTCCAAGCCCTCTTTACTCAAATCACAGTCCAGGGAATAACAGATTCAGCATCACTTGGAAACTTTCTAGGAAGACAAATGTTGGGCCCACCTTAGATCTATGGAGTTATTTTCTCCATGTGATCAAGTTCTCCAGTTATTTATATACACATTTTGAGAAGCACTGGTCTAAACAGAGAAGGGCAAAGCCAAGACTGAAGTGGGAAAGAGCATGATACGATGGGGGACTGGAAGTCCAGTGTGGTTTAGCATGGAAGGGAAGGATAAATGGCAGGGGAGTACTGGGGAGAGAAAAGACTGGGGCATATCAAAGATCAAAAGATTTCAGCAAAGGTATGGACAATTGCTGCTGCATGGAATATTAGTTGAGTAGAATAAGAGTAGAGGTGAGAGACCAGTTAGTTATTGGGTAGAGAGATGATCATGTTTTGAATTCCTATGACAATAGCAGGGATGTAGAAGGAAATTTGATTCCTAGGCATATTCTGTAGGTAGGATGGGATGGATGGATAGTAAATGAGATGGCTCCTAGGGGTTTGGCATAAACCCTTGGGTTGATGGAGACCACTTAGTGATACAGGGACAATTGAATGTAAACAGGTATATAGTACAGCACATAAAGGGAGCTCAATTTGGGGAATGTTACATTTGAGCTGTATGAAAGACAGCCAAGTGGAGATGTCAAGTAGACATTGGATGTGTGAGGCTAGAACTCAGAGATGTTTGGGCTAGAGATATAAATTTGGAATCATTAACATGGAGATGCTATTTAAATGAGATCACTGGTGGAGCATGTTGAGATTGCAAAGCAATTTTAAAATGCCAAAGATGGATGTTAGTTGCTATCTGATTGTCAAGCCAGGAAAACACTTGGAACTCTATGGGGAGTGAATATGAAGTAGAACTAGTCTTCTGAGAACCTAGCACCCAGGAAGCATTGACAGAGGCAGATTGTTTAGAAAGGGTATTTTCAACATATTTAATAGTTGGGGTTTAACTCGGTGGGTAGAAAGCTGCTCTGCAGTCTCTGAGGACCGGGGTTCAATCTCCAACACTGCAAAAATAGGAGAACATGGCAATCCACTTCCAAAGCAATCCAAAACAATCAGCATTGAAAACCCTATGAGAGTGACTATCAGTTGGATCCAACTCAATGGCACCTAACAACAACAACAGTCCTGAAAATAACCATTCAGCCTACACTCTTGGCTATAGGGCCACATGGTGATGGAGACATGTCCTCAGATCCCACTATAAAGAGGGTAGGTCAAGGGAAGTTCTGAGACCACTGGGCTCAAGGTAACAGATGAACAAAGCCCCCTTGGTGAACTCAGGCAGGACCTATTCACCCACCCACACAGAAGTGTTTCAGCCTTTCAATCACTGGGCTAACCATCCAAGTACAGCCTAGTCAAAGGGCAATCAGCCCTTAGCATCGAGACCCAGAGGTCAAGAGAGGTAATTTTCATTAATGAAGTAGTCTAAAAGCATATGCACTATAGAGATATTTAGTCAGTTTCTTTTTAAATCTAACTAGTAACAATCAGCCACTGAAAACCCTATGAATAGCAAAGAAGCACTGACACAGTGCTGGGCATGGCACACTGTTGGGAGTGTTTCCTTCTGTTGTACACAGTGCGGCTATGAGCTGGACCCAACTGATGGCACCTAATGACAATAGTTTTTACCAGTTAAAAAAAATTCTCTTTCCTCCAATATAACTGTTTTCTTGTATTTTAAACTCCACAGCAACTGGTTTAGATGCTTGCTGCTCCATTAGAGCAGGGCATGTCTTTTCCACGCTGTGTATTCAAGAGTGCTTGCTCCAGTGTTCTCAATGCAATGCAGGCACACTTCTCAGGAAATATTTGTTGACTAAGTGGCTAAATATATGGTGTCTCCAAGTAAGTGAGAACAAAAAAAGGGCAGAAAAGCCATCCTCTCATCTCAGCTCCTCAGACATAGGCCACAAGCTGACTTCAGGAAGGCACAGGTAGAAGATACCTCATCTATCATGACATATGTTGGTTTTGCTTTGTACTGCAGGAATCCACATGGAATTAGAGCTCTGGATTTCCCAGGATTTCTTTGAAAAGGAGAAGGGAAAGGGGGTTGAGGTGGGAAGAATTTGGACCCTTAATCCTTCTTCAACTAGAGAAATGATTTTATCTGCTTCCAAGTGAGATTTCAGTAGAACAAGTGGTTTAATCATTAAAGAGTTTTAAAAAGTTTTTAAAGTATGATGTGACAGGAATTATTCTGATTTTATTTTTATTTATTTATTTATTTATTTATTTATTTATTTGCCAGTAGACCTGAGATCCAGACAGGTTGAGTGATTCTGCCAAACTTTCACCATTAGTTGGTCAGAAGGTGCAACTATGAAGGTACCATTCCCAATAAGATGCTGCTCCTGCCAAATTCCTTCACCAACTACTGGGGTGATTCATGCCTACTACGGTCCATCTTATGCTCACCATAAGATGACTGGGCCCAAGAGCTGTCCAAGCTCTGAATGTGAGGTAGGTAGGGCATAGCCCATCTGTCTCTGATCCCATTCCATCCCTGACCCTTCTCCAACTTGTTGTTAGGTGCCAGTCAAGTCAGTGTCTGACTCATAGTGACCTTACATACAACAAATGAAACACTATTGTCAGTGCTTCTCTGCTATTCATAGGGTTTTCAATGGCTGATTGATTTTTGGGAGTGGGTTGCCAGATCCTTCTCCCAAGCCTACAGTATCTGGTGTTCGCAGGCGGTCTCCCATCCAAGGAATAACCATGCCCCACCCTGCTTAACTTCTGAGATCTGATAGGATCGGATGCCACAGTGGTAGGGCTGCAGGCACTGTGACTTATAGGAGAATACTGAGATACTAAGCAAGCCTAGAGAGGTACTGCTTCCCAAGCCTGTGACCCGAGTCTCTTCCGAACCCAGCTCTGAGTTTGCCTGGGCATGTGATCTTCAAACTGAGGAGCACCATCCTGCCAAGACCAGATGGAAAAATCAGATGATCCTTGATCCTGGCTCCATTCTTTATTCAGAAATCTGAGCCATTTGTAATTATACCCTAAAAGTAATTCTTGGTTTCACAGTGAAAAAAAAAATTGTGAATGTCTGTTTAGAAGGGTGTTCACACTTCAGGTTTGGCAGGGGTTGTGGGTCTGTTACACTGAGCCTTTGTTTCTTGTTGTGTCTGGACCAGCAAATCCACTTCCCACCCTCTTCTTTTAGCCCCTGAGGATTGGTCAATGGTCAGGTTGCTTTCTTGGCAATTGACACTAAAACGTAAGCAGGATATTTATATTCCCGATTATATGTTTAAAAATTTTCTTGGCAGAAGAACTGTCGATGCAAAGCAATAGTATGACTGGGAGACAGGGGGCCATAATTAAAATCCCTTTTTGTTTTTTAAATGGCTTATTAAAATGCTTGTGAAACCTGCTACACAAAGCTGCAGCCAAAACCCCGTTGCTGCTAAATGGAATGAAATGGATTTTTCAAATGTCACGCTAGTATCCACTTAATAATACATTTTTCTATAGACAGGACAATAATATATATTTTAATCACTTTTCTACAGGCAAATAGACTGCACAGGGGCTGCCCTTCACTGGCACTTGGAAATTATGAATTTTTCAATAACCTTTTCTATTATTCATCCTGTGTTATTCCGTAACATTTCTGCATGAGGAATGTGCTTCCCAGACATTTTATGAAGCTCTTCTATTATTTATTAAACAGCAAGGTGTCTCCCCACAACCCTCACCCCATTCCCCTAGAGAGGGCTGCTTGGGGGAGGGTCTAAACATGAGTCAGCTACATCCTCGGTTATTAATAATTTCACATCTATAAGAGATCCTGGTTGACTGGATTCCCCCACATGGCTCAACTTTGGCTGCGGGAGATGTGCTGGCTCAGAGAGGTACATGGGCTCTTTGGGAACAGGCGAGGGAAGATAATCAGCCCAAGGGGTCTACTTCTAGGAAGGAGCTATATTCTCCATTTCTCA
The DNA here is from genome assembly GCA_007922755.1 of Pedetes capensis. Lineage (NCBI taxonomy): Eukaryota > Metazoa > Chordata > Mammalia > Rodentia > Pedetidae > Pedetes > Pedetes capensis. Next base: position 42,651 of record VMDO01002330.1, read on the forward strand.
ACTGTTCCTATTCCAGAAGGCAGCCACTTTCGGGTAGAACTCTGACCAGGCATGCAGGATGCCTGGGTATGCTTTATGTTGCAGGTATAGGAGCTAATTTGGAGAAACCTCCTTTTTTCCACTGTCCTTATATACACCCACTATTTTCTCTGCTAGGAGAACTCTACCTCATTTTTCCTGCCTCAGCTGTAGCCTTGCATTCCCCGACATACCCCAAGCCTCCAGGGTGCCGGGCGCTTCCCCAGCTTGCTGTTTGTCACGGGACATTATTCCACTGCTGGGATCCCAAGACAGCGGGAGAGATTCTCTCCTGCTCACCTTCTAAGCTCTGTGACTAGAAGTAGGGTTTATACGAGGTAGGCATTCAATAGTTATTTAGAATGAATGCATGCTTGCATCTGTAATAATGCCACCCAACGCTTCCCTTTAAGGCAGCTGTTAGCAAGGTGTCAACGATACGGAAGATCTACGTCGCAGAGCTATCTGCTGCTCACTGAACATCCATGTGTTTCCTCACTTCCTGTCCCCTGAAAGTTAAGCAGAACCATACGGTGAGCCCCAGTCTGAGCACTGGGTACAGAAGTGTCCTGGGACCCTCCTGGGCAGATGCACTGAAAAGGAGAGGACAGCAGTCTGTCTTGTGCTGCTGGGGTGACAGTGGAGGGAGTGTGTGCCAGGTGCTCAAGCTGCACCAGGGGAGTTCTGCATGGCGAGGGCACGGAGGGGCTCAGCTAGAGGATGTGTGTGCACCCCGAGGAGGCGCACATGCACACGTACCCATGCGCTGACGGCCCTATGTGTGTGCAGTGTGCAAGCTGCAAACTTGTTCTGTTAAACCAAACATCACCCTGCCTAAGATAATCTATACAAGCAGAATAGCATAGAAAGGGTAACATGGGGGGAGCACTTGTCGTTGCTGTTGTTAATTTGTTTTATTTATTGTTCCTAAACCTTTCCACTCTCAGGAATGGAACGCACCAGGGTTATTACCATCTGGCGCCACCACCAGCAGAGAAGACAGCACTGGCTGGACAAGTTTCCAGAACTCTGAAAGTCTGACCTACTTTTAGTATGCCCTTGAGGAATTCCCTATAAAAATAATTGTGGCAAATCTCCTGCCACTAATGATCTGTGGAGCTGTTGTCCTCATAAGCTTAGTTTCCTCTCTCTTGCATCCTCTCCTTACAGCCTGCTGAGGGCAGGATCTGACATCAGCCCCCAGGCCAATCCTGTACCTTCTCATGGGGCACTTGGAGTGGGGGAAGCCAACTCCATCACAGTCAAAAGGGTGGAAAGGTGCCTGTTCTCATTACTGGGGCTCTGGCCACTGGGGCTAGCAATGTGTGATATTTCATGGCTTGCTTCCCTTTGGGATTTTCTAATGGGCTTTGGAAATTTTTCTTTACTCTGGACGAATGGAGTCTTTTTTGTTTTTCCCCAGTACTGGGGCAAATGATCCACCACTGAGCTGCAACCCCAGCCCCTGTTTAATTATTTTTATCTTGAGATTGAGGCTTGCTAAACTGCCAGGCTTGCTCTAGCTTCAAGCTCATGATCCTTCTGCCTCAACCTCCCAAGTCGCTGGGATGACAGGTGTGTACCATCACTGGGCGCTTTTGAATTCTCTGGAATGAGCTTTCCCTACATCTAATGATAAAGGCTATGACTGTGATGTGGCTGCTTTTTGACAGAAGGCTGTTGTATATTCATTGGATCTGCCTACCAGCCATAGGAGACATGATCTTTCGTTGGCCCGTTTTCCCTGTGTTCTCACTTGGCTCATCCCCTCCATCTGGGGCAATGTGAAAAACTGAAATCATTGCTGTGGAGCCCACTGTGCTGAGGGGCTGGAACATCAAGTTCAAAGGCTGCTCTGCTGAAGGGAGCAGGAGAAGGACTCCCTTCCATCAGGGCTCCATGCCCACAGTGCTGAGCCCAAGCCAATGGAGGAACTTCGCGACAGCTCCCTAGCTGGTATTTGCAGCCTCTTAAGATGTTTTGCCATGAAACACATGAAAAAGTGCTCAGGATCTCTAGCCATTAGGGAAATGCAAATCAAAACAACTCTGGGATTCCTCCTTACTCCAGTAAGAATGGCCAAGATCAATAGAACAAACAACAACAAATGTTGGCAAGGTGGTAGAGAAAAGGGAATCCTCTTACACTGCTGGTGAAGCTGCTAATTGGTTCAAGTACTTTGAAAATTAATACAGAGATACCTCAGAAAACTAAAAGTAGAACTGCCATACGACCCAGTTATACCACACCTGGGAATTTACCCAAAGGGAGACGAGTCAGCACACCACAGAGACACCTGCATCTCCATATTCAATGCAGCACTCTTCACAATAGCAAGGATGTGGAACAACCAAGGTGTGCATCAACAGAAGAGTGGATAAAAAACTTATAGAACATATGCACAATGGAATACTACTCAGCAATTTTAAAAATGAAATAATGTCATTTGCAGCAAAATAGATGGGATTAGAGAACATCATGTTAAGTGAATGAACACAAGCCCAAAAAGAGAAATACCATATGTTCTCATTCATATGTGGGAGCTGAATCAAACTTAAAGGAAGGAAAAAATACTATACATAAACTGAAACAGAATTAAAAACTCAAACTTAGTGTAGAAGGGTCAATTTAAGGAGCAGAAAGAAAGGGGGAGCGATCTAGCAAAGGAAAGCGATGATTGGAGAAGACAGGAGGGGGAAGAGGGTTAATGAGGAGGGATGAAGCGGGAGAGGGCAACCTCAATGTAAACAGCACAACTTTATGAGTATGGTGGAAACAAAAGGGGGGAGGGCAGATAGAAAAAACTACAAGAATAGCTAAAATAATAATAATAGTAATAATGCCAAAGACTGGCATTAATGTAAATAGACTAGATCACTCATATAATATTGCTGAGAATGTAAAAAGGTAGATTATAGAAAAAAAGCTTGGACTTAAATCAAAACCGAGATGCACATATATAGATAAATATTCTCACAAAAAGACATGCAAGTAGGAAGGAGGCCATTGGTGTGGAAGGGGGAGGGGATAGGGGAGGACGGTCATGAGAGGGTAAGGGGGAACTTATCTGTGCAATGTACAATGAAATGCATATATGGAAATGTCACAATGAAACCCATGTCATAATGAAACCCATTAAGTTGTACATTAAAAACGTTTAATAAATAAATAAATAAACAAATATTGGTTTGGACATAAAAACGATGATTTGCCAAAATGAAGGCAAACAAAGAGGGCGGGGGGGACAGAGAGGCAAGGGAAGCAGGACTGAGGAAGAGGGAAGGAGAGGAAGAGAGATTGAAAGGAGGGAGTGAGGGGAGACTGAGGGGCAAGAGAAGGAAGTAGACAGAGAGGAAGAGGGGGAAGGGAGGAAAGGAGGACGAAGAGAAAGATATATATAGAGAGAGAGAGGGAGGGAGAGAGGGAGGGGGAGGGAGAGAGAGGGAGGGAGAGGAGGGGAGAGGGAGAGGGAGAGGGAGACATGGAAAGGAGGAGAGGAGGAGAGAAATAGCTAGAACCTCCTGCTTGGCCTTAACAGGGCTCCTACACATCCGGAGGGCTGGGATTTAGCTCAGTTGGTAGAGTGCTGTGCTGCAGTCTCTGAGGTCCCAAGTTCAATTCCCAGCATCACAAAAATGGGAGAAGGAACTGGCAATCCACTCCCAAGGCAATTCCGAAACAGTCAGCCATTGAAAACCCTGTGAGGGTCGCTATGAGTCGGATACTGACTCGACGGCACCTAACAACACCACCACACATCCGGAGGACCCAAAGTGAGCCTCACTTAGCTGGGAGAGTTGAGTCAAAGTTGAAACCCCCACAGGAAGGCCAATGGAGCGGGAGCTGCACCCAGGGTCACCAATGGAAGACCTTGGGGGAAGAGGCCAGCTCTTCCCTGGTGTCCTCAGACACCCTCCTGATCCCACAGGTTGACCAGAACCCCAGAGGGATGCCTGCCCCTCCCTGGTTAGCATGACACAGAGGCCGACAGGGAGGGGAGGCATGAGGAGGTCACCACCAGAGGAAGACCCCAAGGTACATGTCAGCATCATCAGATTGTGCCTTGGCCTGTTTTGGGGACAAGGTTCTTCTGGACACAGCCCTGGCCTCTGTGTACCCACAGTGCTGCAATGGCAGAGTCACGCATTTGCAGTCGAATCCTGATGGCCCCCATGGCCTCCAATGTTCCCTGTGTGGCTCTGCAGAAAGCCCTGGCAGATGCCCAGATCCTCCCCTCAGTAATCTGGCTGGGGCTGCACAGGAAGGTGAGCACTGGATGGAACCGAGAAGACGTGAAGACCCCTAGACCAGCACGGCCAGCATCAGGGGAAGCAGGAGTCAGGGCCAGAGCGCCTTCCATCTGGAGGGAATGACTTCCTGCTAAACCTCCTGAGACAGGGCCAGCCACAAGATAAGTATTAATCCTCCTGTTACGAATGAGGAAACTGAGGCAAGAAGGAACCAGCACCCCAGTCACACAGGGAGCAAGTGTTGGTAAGGACAAGGGACTTCCTTCCACCTCGCCATGCAAAAGGGGTACAAAGAGAACCCACTTCTTTTTTGGGGGTATTGGGAGGCCGATCTCCAGGCCTCATGCATACTTTGCAAGCACTTTACTACTGAGCTGCACCCCAGCCCCTTTCGTATTTTTTTATCTTGAGTCAGTCTTACTGAGCTGCACAGGCTGCCTCTGGCCTCGAACTCAGGATCTTCCTGCCTCCATCTCCCAAGTCGCCAGGATTATAGGCATGCGCCACCATGTCCAGCTGGGACCTTGCTTCTAAAGGGGGCATGATGAAGCCAGACGTGGGCTCCAGTAGTGATGTCCCCTTGCATTTTATTTTCTGCAGTGGACAGCGCCCCCAGCCTCTTCCTCCTCCATTTGGCCCAGGTGAATGATTCCCAACGTGTCTGCATCTCCAAATCTGCTGTGAGCGTTTAGACTTCACTTTCAGGGGCTTCCTGAGCTACTCTTGCCTCCTGCGGATGCCTCAGTCCACGCAAAGCCTTCACGGGTTTCGAGTAGGAGAGGGGTGTGGTGCATCTTCTCCATCACCCCAAAGCCTTCCTCTGAGGACAGCCCATTCCAGGGGCTTGGGAAGGGGTCGTCTTGGGAGCTCCAAATCTTGTTCCTCTCCTTTCTGCTGAGCCTCCTGGCAGTCAGTGGCCTCTAAAATGTTGTTTATTTATGTGTCCTTTAGAGGGAGGGGGACAACATTTCCAAAATGGTAACAGCACACCACCTGCAGCCACGGAACTGTGGCATCCCATCCTGTCAGATCTCGGAAGTTAAGCAGGGTTGAACTTAGTACTTGGATGGGAGGCCTCCTGGGAACATCAGGTACTGTAGGCTTGGGAGAAGGACCTGACAACCCACTCCCCAAAATCAATCCACCATTGAAAATCCTATGAATAGCAGAGAAGCATTGACAAAGTGTTTTGCCTGTTGCATGTAGGGTCGCTATGAGTTGGATACTGACTCGATGGCACCTAACAACAGCAGCAGCCACCAGCTGATGAGAGACAGACCCCCCAAGGGTCAGCCTTGCTAAATGATACAGCGTGCTTAACTCTTTGGCTTATGAGGACAAGTGAGCAGAACACGTGGACTAATCTCAGGGTCTTTCTTCCCTGGGTGTGAGCCGCTCCGCCCTCTTGAGTGGGGAATCTGTGCTCCTAATTGGATCTCATCAATGCTCCCTCGTGGCCTCCAGCTGCAGGAGGCATGGCTTGAACGTGGAATAGGAGGACATAGCTTCAAGGGATTAGCTGGGGGCGGAACCTGGGCGGCAGCGTCTGTGAGAGCCCTGAACAGGGCTGCCACCCCATCCTGCAACTCAGCTGCAGCCACCCAACCTGCTTTAAGTCACTCCCCTTCCTCCAGAGCCGGCAGCCATAGCCCTGTGGCATCCGATCCCATCAGATCTTGGAAGCTAAGCAGGGTCAGCCTGGTTAGCACTTGGATGGGAGACCGCCTGGGAACACCAGGTGAGGAATACCAGCCTACCTATGAGCAGGGTTGGGAGAAGGACCCGCCAACCCACTCCCAAAAATCAATCCGCCACTAAAACCCCCATAAATAGCAGAGGAGCACTGACAATAGTGTTTCACCTGTTGTACGTAGGGTTGCTATGAGTCGAATACCCACTTGACGGCACCTAAGACCAACAACCTTCCTCTCAGAGCAGCAAAAACAGCAGTAGTATCAAGGTCCCTCTTGGCTTGAAGGTTCACCGTGTATTAGACATTATGTTAAACATTCTGCATACATCTTATGATGTAACACCCACCTCCCCCCAAAAAAGAAAGATCCCATGAGGCAGAAGCATTATTAGCCCAGTTTTACAAATAAGAAAATGGAGGCACAGAGAGGTGGAGTAAACAGCTGAAAGACACACAGTGTCTGAGCAGGCATGGAAAGTGAGGCACAGGAAGAAAGGGAAATGACTGCGGTGACATCAGCAGTGTGCAATGAGCTGTTCTTCTGTCCTTGCCACCTGCTCTGGACCTTAATGAAAACCAACAAGCCAGAACCCATTCCGTTTCCCTGACTTCTCTGCAAGATGTTGCAATATTTTCCTTGGAAGGAGGATTGCCACTGATCTTTCTTAAGTTAGTAAAAAAATTTTATATAAATGTACCATAAGAGCATTACATAAGATTTTTTGGGGAAAGGAGCTAAAAATATTCTAATATGCCCAACGAACACAAGCCCTGTTAGTATTTGAGGCAACACAAGCTTTATGTTTTATTGTTAGGTGCTGTCAAGTCAGGTACAACTCATACTAACCTTAGGTACCATAGAACGAAATACTCCCCAACACTGGGCCATGCCCAGCACTGTGTCAGTGCTTCTCTGCTATTCATGAGGTTTTCAATGGCTGATTGTTTCAGGACTGCCATATACTTCTCCCATTTTTGTGGTGCTAGGGTTTGAACCCTAGGCCTCAGAGAGTGCAGAGAAGCATTCTACCAACTGAGCTAAACTCCAGTCCCAAGCTTTATGTAGGTTCCAAAAAAAGTCTACAGGACGTAGAAGAAATTCTCCCCACAATCTTTCCCAGTGCTTAGTTATTACAAACAACAACAACAACAAATGGAGCTATTAGTGTGTTTTAACTTGGATCGAATAGCCATGAGGTATATACTCCAGAATCCTCCTGCCTTCCACCTTTGTCTAGAGCAATCACACTTACGCACGGAGAGGAAAAGAATCTTTTCTGCTCATCAGAAACAAACGCACACACTAGACCACATACTCCTGATGCATTGACTTTAGCAATTACAAGACAAGGTTCTGACAAAACAAATACCGTCCTTCTGCATGTGTCCATCTTAGCCGATGTGTGTGCAAGAGCCAGCAGGAATTGGGAGCCACGCTGGGTGCTGAAGGGAGGGGATTAAATAGGACAGGCCCTGTCCTCAAGGCTCCTGTAGGTTACCAGCAACAGCTCATCATAAAACAGCATGCTGCACGCAGAGCCCGGATGTGTCCACACACACAGAGAAACATGGTTGTCATGGGGCCACAGCCCTGGTGCAAAACAGAACACAACAAAACACAAGAGGTTTTTTAAATACAGGCTGGGGCTTAGCTCAGTTGGGAGAGTGCTGCTCTGTGCTCTCTGGGGCTTCGGGTTCCATACCCAGCACAGCAAAAATGAGAGGAGGAGCCGGCAGCCCACTCCTCAAACAATCAGCCTTTGAAAACCCTATGCATAGCAGAGAAGCAGGGTCATAGAGCCAGGTGTGCACAGTGTCGGGGGGTGTTTCCTGATGTTATACATTGGGGAGCTATGAGTTGGACTCGACTCGATGGCACCTAACAACAAGCACAACTTTTTCATCTCAGCATTGCCCACACTCTCCTTGCTGGGTGTCCTTTGAATGGGCACTCGGGTCCAGCTTTGTCTTCTAGGACAGAGCTATAATGAGAATTCCATAGAGTTAACATGTCAGGTGCTTGGAATAAACAGTACCTGGCATGGGGTCACACGGCACCTCCCCTTGGCATGCTTCAGATCCACACGTGGAGGTGCCCAGAGCCCAGGAGATCTGGTGGGACTCTGTCCCTTACCCTGAGTGACCCAATAGGACCTCTTCACCAGCCACCTGTCTTCAGAAGTTTCCACATTCCACCTGCTGAGAGCCTGGCAAGGGAATGGCTTAAAAGAGAAGACCAGCAGAGCCAGAAATGCTCCCTTTCATTTCCAGCTTTACCCTCCCAGCGGAAGCAGAGCCCCAGCAGCTGTCGGGGAAATGGGGGCCAGTCAAAAGGGGAGGTGCGGGCAGGGCGGGGCAGCAGGCAGCAGCTCTGCTCCTTGCCCCTTGCCTCTCCAGCCCGGAGATGGAGGGAAGGAGGCAAACAACAGTTTGCGCTTTGCTGGCTGTTGGAGCGCATTTCCTGCCAATAGTACCGCTCACAAGGGCAACCACTTGACACTCAGGCAAGGGAGCGAGCGGGGAGAACAGGACGAGATAAAATTACAAGCGACAACAGAGCCTGTGTCCGCAATTACAATGTGCTGTGAACAAGGAGGATTGCAATTCCAGCTGCCAGGCATGGCCGAGGATTGACAACGTGGCAGGCTGAGCAACCACTCAGTGCCCAGCGTGCTGAGGCGGCAGGAGACAGGCTGAGGGGACCTGGGGGCTGCAGCAGGGAAGTGTGCCCAGCGAGGGCTGGCAAGAGGGCCAACAAGAGCCAGGGGACAAGTGGTGGTGGGAGGAGGAGGAGAGACCACCCAAAGGTCAGCTTTGGGCAAAGGTGTGCGTGTGTGTACGTGTCTATTTGCTTGAGTTGCAAGTGTTTGTTGTTAGGGTGAACAAGAGAGAGGAAATGTCAGTCCCTGGTTGCACGGCTTTCAGCACCACTGCAGAACAAAAGAAACAAGCTTTTTAAAGAGACTTCCACCATACCAAGGGCTAGGATTTAGCTCAGTTGGTAGAGCACCGCTCTGCAGTCTCTGAGGTCCCGAGTTCGATTCCCAGCACCGCAAAAATGTGAGAAGGATGTGGTAACCCACTCCCAAGGCAATCCCGAAACAGTCTGCCACTGAAAACCCTATGAGGGTTGCTATGAGTCGGATATGACTTGAAGGCCCCTAACAACAACAACATGCCATACCAAGCTTTGTTTTTGTTGTTAGGTGCCATCAAGTCAGGTCCCACTCATAGCAATCCTACGTACAACAGATACAACACTTCCCTGACACTGTGCCACGCTGGGCACTACATCAGTGCTTCTCTGATATTCATAGGGTTTTCAATGGCTGATTGTTTTCTGGGAGTGGGCTGCCATGTCCTTCTCCCAAGCCTATAGCACCTGGTGTTCCCAGGCTATCTCCCATCCAAGTACTAACCAGGTCCTACTCTGCTTAACTTCGAGACCTGATGGGATCAGATACCAGGGTGGTATGGCTGCAGGCTTACGAAGCTTTGTAAGGTATCCTAAATATGTTATTTCCATCATCTGTACCATGATCAGCTGAACATTGACCTGTTTACTGAACAAGTCATTATTGATCTTCTGTGAATTCAAGGTCCTAGACTATAGACATTGTGAATCTTAGGCTAAAAGTATGTCAAGCTGAGGGTACTGACACACGCCTGTAATCCTAGCACTCAGGAGGCTAAGGCAGGAGGATTATGAGTTCCAAGCCAGACTGGGCTACATAGTGGGACCCTGTCTCAAGAAACAAAACAACAACAACAATGAAAAGAGGATGTAGCCACTGTTCCTTCAGAGGTAGACAATGTAACACTGGTTTACAGAGGAAGAAATTGCGTCCCAGAGAGATTAATACGCTCAAGTCTTCTTAGCTAGCAATGGCAATGACCAAGTCTAGGCCTGAGGCCAACATATTTCGTGACAGCCCCAATTCTGTCTTCTATCTTCAACACCATCCCTCCAGCTCTCTATCAAATATTAAGTTAAACAGGAAAAAATAGGAGACAAACACAGATGCACAATATAATTTCCTCCGTTTCCTCTTCCACTCAGCCACAACAAGGAGTTGTCACTAGAGCCATCATTATTCAGGTGAAGCAAAAATGCGACTTGTACAAGTAGAGGGAAAGAAGAGGTGCCCTAGACTTATGGTAGAAAAGGTTATTAGGGTTTAATCTAGTGCTGGTCTTCCCACAAATGGTGGTTCTTCCCCAGAGCGCAGCAGAACACAGGGCCTGCTTCTCCAATGAAACCAGAAGAGAAAACAGGCTTAACTTACAGTAGGAGGAACTTAGCTTAGACACAGGGAGGCGTATTTCAGCTGTGAAAAGGACATCCCCTTCCCATTCCCCACCAGTACCCCATGGTCAGGCACTTGTGTGGTCCGGCTGTTTTCCCCAGTGGCTGTGATGCCTGGAGCTGAACCCTCCAAGCCCTCATGACCTGTCTACGTGATTCATGGCACCTGTGTGCCTGGCAAGAGATACACTGAGGTCAACAGAGTGGAGGTGGCTGGTGAGTGGGCTTTCTGCAGAGCATCCCCAGCCTTGACTCATTTGTACTGGGCTCAGGTCACCACAAAGCAGCCCTGTAAGGTGGGGTTTCCACACATCTCTCTGTAGGGCACCCCTAATGCCTGTGGAGTGGCCAGCTGTGCCCACCAACCCCACACCTCCCAGACCAGCTGCATGGCTTCCACCAGCAGGCAGCAGATGAAAGCCTCAGAGACTCCATCTGTCCCCAGCAGGGTCCTGGGGACCCCCCCCCCCCCGCCGCAGTCTGTCTCCATGCGAAGTCATTTGTAGACCAGCCGGTACCCTGCCAGAGGGCCCCCAGTCCCCAGAGCCGTTCCAGGACTCCTCTGGTTCTGAGATGAGTGAGTTGGGTGGTGGGGGGAGATGGTGCTGGGGAGCTACAGTCAGGGCTGGGCAGGCAGGGAGCTGGACATGGCCGAGGGCGCCAGCAGCTCCCTTCAAAGGCGAAGCTTGGGCCGAATCGATACTGCTGATTCTCCCTGAGCAGAGGGCTGCAGCCGTGCCAAGTTCCTCACTTAGACACCCCAGCCTGCTGCCTGCTCTCCTCACCCGTGTTCCGGGGGCCCCTCTCCTAGGCTTTCCGCACTCTCACAAAATGGGGCTCAGGCTTGCTTCCTACTCCCTGCACCCCAGGACAATGGAGCTATTCAAACAGTGACCCCAGCCCTTTGGAGTCGGGTGGGGACAACAGAAATCAGAGGCTAAGGCAGAACTACAGAAATCAGTAGTTAGGAACAACGGATTTGAGTCCGATCCTGGGCCTGCCATTGAGATGGTATACCATGGACAGATCCCTCAAGCCACTTAGGCATCCCTGTTTCCTGTCTATGAAACAGGGGGAAAGCCTTCAGGTCAATGTCATTGTTGAGCTGGTCCATTCAAGTAAGGGTCTAAAGCCCTATCGCAGTGCCTGGTCCTGGATAAGCACTCAGAGAAGAGAAAATTACTATTATAATGCCCTGGAAATGCTGCCAATGGCCTGACGTGGGCACATGAAGAAGCCACCCACACGTCCTCATGCCAGGTGGGGGGCCAGAGACCAGAGTGCAGGCCAGTCTCCATGAGCCACACCTCTGAGGTCTGCCTTGCACTGTGTCCTGCTCCTGTTCCTGCCGTCTGAGGCTCTGCCCAGCTTCCTGCCCACATCTTCCACGTGGCCCTCCAGTGTGAACTTGGTCCTTCTCCTCTGGCATCACTCTCTTTGCCATTTTCGGGTCTAGCGAGCACTCAGATCTGGGGCAGCCCTGCCTCTGGGCACTCTAGGTGGGCACTCTGCTTTCACTCGCTTCCTCTCTCACCTGGGAATTTGTCTTTGACACAGCCCTTGGGGCCATCACTGCTGTTGGACAGTCATGGCTCTGAAAGCCAAAAATACACAAGTGATGGTCAGCCGGGGCTGGACAGAAGACTCTCCATACCTACCCGCTCCAGTGGGGCAAGGGGCTGAGCAAAGTAGTCTGAAAGTCCTTGACGTTACATTCACAGATGATCTTGGAAGACACTTCCAGTAGTCCTTAGGGAACATTCTGAGTCTCCAGTGTCATCTGCACTTCTCAGGATCCTGGCATGTGGCTGTGGAAGAGCACACCCCTGGCTTGCTCACTGGGAGGACCACACTTCCCTATTTTCTGAAATGTACTACTTATATAGGCATACCCTATGACATCCCATCCCACCAGATCTCGGAAGCTAAGCAGGGTTGGGCCTGGTTAGTACTTGGATGGGAGACCTTGTGGGAACACCAGGTGCTGTAGGCTTGGGAAAGGGACCCAGCAACCCACTGCCAAAAAAACAATCCACCATTGAAAACCCTATGAATAGCAGAGAAGCACTGACAATAGCGTTTCACCTGTTGTATGTAGGGTCGCTATGAGTTGGACGCTGACTGGATGGCACCTAACAACAACTACTTCTACAACTACTTATACGGAGAGCAAGTCCATCACCCTGTTTTCTTTGATGCTAAGCTTTACACCTCCATCCAGGGAGCCCAAGGTGGGGATGATAACGACCCTGGAACCTCGACTTTTCTCTCTAGCAGTGGCACAAGGACAGGAAAGCCATTGCCCTCGTCTGGTACCGTGTGTTGCACATGAGTGTGTGGGTGTGTGCCATTATGAAGTGCTTTAACGACTGTGAGCAGGAAGGGGTGGGACTGTGCCTCCTTGCCAGGCATGAGCCATGTTCAGACCCAGTCCATGGAAGCGACAAACCTGAAACCACCACTAGGGATTTGGGACAAGGCATCCTGGAGAAGAGTAGAGCATTCTGGGGGTATTGCCGTGTGGTAGGAAAAGAGGAGGGGGCGTGTTGGCGTTTGAGGCAGCTGGTTTTTGAGGTCCTGGACTGGAGTTGCAGAGTGGGGGACAGGAATGTGGGTGGCTTTTCATAACTACAGTTATTGAGTGGAGGTGTCAGCAATACAAAATGCTAGTGCCACAGGGGACTTCAGGGGGTCCTTTTTATTGGAATTTTTTAATGTACAACTTAATGTGTTTCATTCTGACATGTATTTCACTGTGACATTTCCATATATGTGTTTCATTGTACATTGCTCATATAACTTCCCCCTTACCCTCTTGTGTCCCTCCTCCATCTCCCACCCCCCCACCAATGGCCTCCTTTCCACTTGCATGCCTTTTGTAGGTTTATCTATATATGTGTATCCAGATTATGATTTAAGTCCAAACTTCTTTCTATCGTGATCTACCTTTTTACATTCTCAGCAGTGTTACATGAGTAATCTAATCCGTTTGCATTATTGCCAGCCTTTGGTATTGTTGGTAGTATTATAATTATTTCCCAAACTATAAAAGCTGGGCTGTTTACTTTGAGGTTGACCTCTCTCTCATTGCTTGCTCCTCGTCAGCCCTCCTCCCCCCCATCTTCTCCCATCATCGTTTCCTTTTGCTAGAACCCTCCCTCCTCCTTTCCACTCCTTAAATTGCCCCTCCTCCGCTAAGTTTACATGAGCTTTTTATTATGTTCCAATGTATGCATAGGATTTTTTCCCTTCTTTTAAGTTTAATTCAGCTCCCACATTATGAGAACATGTGGTATTTCTCTTTTTGGGCTTGTGTTCATTCACTTAAGAATTTTCTCCAATTCCATCCATTTTGCTGCAAATGACATTATTTCATTTTTCTTAAATTGCTGGGTAGTATTCCATTTTGTATATGTATCACAATTCGTTTATCCATTCTTCTGTTGATGGGCACTTTGGTTGATTCCAGATCAAGGGAGCCATTTCTAATCCCACCATTTTGTAATGAAGAATCTATGTGCTTGAAAAGGGAAACACCCTGCTCAAAATCCCAGCAGCTAGGACTTCTGCCTTCCAGCCTAGCATCTTCCATCCATAAATCAATCAATCTATCTATCTATCACCTAGCTATATTCTATTATCTATCTATCTACCTACCTATCATCTACCTATCACCTAGTGTGGTTGCCTAGGTATCCCTGCTTTGCTAATCTCCCTTAAATCCTATTTTCATCATGTTATCTGTCTTTTCCTGAACTTTCTGTAGCTATCCAGGGCCTATGAAATGAAGAACAGCCACATACTTCATTTCACTAAAGTAGTACACATTGCCCTGAATTAAATAGTTCCTAAATAGGATGGGGATCTTGTCTTATATTTCTTTATATACCTACTACGCCTAGCCCAATGCCCTTGCTCATAATGGATACTTAGTAACTAGTGCTAAATATTTGATGCTTGGTGAAATTCTACCAGGACTGTTTGTTTCTGACCTTTCCTAATTCTTTTGATTATTTACTCTAGTTCTTAGTAGGATTGGACTGCCAAGATGTCAAATAACTCTGCCTACAGTTGGCTTTTGTGCCCCTACGCTACCTAACCCCCACGTCTGTCAACTTGTCGTGCCGTGGGGGCTTGCGTGTTGCAGTGATGTTGAAAGCTATGTCACCGGTATTTCAGATACCAGCAGGGTCACCCATGGTGAACAGGTTTCAGCTGAGCTTTCAGACTAAGACTAGGGAGAAGGACACAGCAGCCTACTCCCAAGACAATAAGCTCCTGAAAACCCTATAGATAGCAGAGAAGCACTGTCAAATACAATGAGACCCCAAGCTGGAAGGCATTCAAGAAAGGACGGGGAAAGTTTCCTCCCCAAACTGGAGGCAATCTTAATGATGGGAATGGAGTGAAGCCCCTGAGATCTGCTTTTGCTGATGCAGCACAAATCAAAATAAAAAAAAACAATGGCTGAAACAATAGGTTCAAACATAAAAAGACTGTGTGCATGGCACGTATTGGGTAGTGTTTCATTCTATTGTATATAGGGTCGCTGTGAGTCAGATCTGACTCGATGGCATAACACTATCCAGATCCAACATTTATAAAAGATACCAAACAAACAAAAGAACCCCAAAAAGTCAAGTTTCTCTATTCCTTATTCCAATTTGCTTCGTTAATCTCGGCTAATTGGTGTCATCCCCTCAAACTGTGTTGCTGAAAAGATTGAGAGTTGGACCCAAGAAGAGAGATTTGGGACTCAGGCCATCTTGTGAGTGAGGAGATGTCACCTCCATGACTAAGCCTGAGGAAGGCCCTGCCTTTGTTCTGAGTAAGCTCTCTGGCTCTCCCTTGGATACCTCACCCCAGGGAAGCCAGCTGCCAGGTTGTAAAGCAACCCCGAAGAGAGGCACACATGGCAAGGTCCTAGGGCCTCCCAGGAATCACTCCAGTGATAGCAGGGCATCCCCATTGTGCCCTGGCCCTTCTATTTATTAACTGTAGCTTCAGGTTCGCAGCAATCTCTCTGTACCTCAGTGTCTTCATCTGTGAAATAGGAATCATTTTCATGACCACACCTCTTTGGTGATATAAGATCAAAAGAGACAAGAATGGAAATCATTTAGAATAGTGCCTGCCACGTGGCAAGCATTCCATATATGTTGCACAACTAGTGGCCTTTCTGTGTCCTAGCAATGCTTGAGCCTCAGTTTTGGGATCTCTTACTCTGCAATCTCTTCCAAAAATGGCAATTTGAGTTTTCTCCGTCTCCCTTTCCCTGCAGCCGTAGCCCTGTGGCACCTGATCCCATCAGATCTTGGAAGCTAAGCAGGGTCAGGCCTGGTTATCCCTTGGATGGGAGACCACCTGGGAACACCAGGTGCTGTAGGCATGGGAGAAGGACCCGGCAACCCACTCCCAAAAATCAATCCACCATTGAAAACCCTATGAACAGCAGAGAAGCACTGACAATAGTGTTTCCTCTGTTGTATATAGGGTCGCTGTGAGTTGGATACCGACTCGATGGTACCTAACAACTGTCTCCCTTTATATGCTGCTGAGAGTGAACGTGTGTCAATCTCTGCTGTTCTCTTCCTCAATGCTGCCAACTACTGTCCTTCTCTTGGAACTGACCCCGTGGGGAATCCCTTCCTCCATTGTTTTTGACACAGTCACGGAAGAACAGAGTCCCATGCTGGGTGCTACAGAGCGTTTAAGACTCCATTCCATTCATATACTGGTAAGTCTGCGTTATGACTGGTGAAATAGATTTAGGTACATGGGATGGAATTTTAAAATGTGCAGTTTAGTATCAAATCCATTCCATAGCTAGGCGATTCATCGAGTTTTCATTCCATCAATATTTATGAGTGCTAGGATCTGATTGTGTTTAATAACTGAAATTTGCCTGGGATGGTAAGGCAGAATAATTTGTGGTTAACAGTACAGACTCTGAAGGAAGACTTTCATTAGCTCCCTAAAATTGGGAGATGCATTCAAGCTCCCTGTGCCTTAGCTGCCTCTTCTGTAAAACTGAGATAATACCAGAGCCTCCTCTGGGGCATGAGTATGAAGGTGGTAGTAGATAGCCAGTGTAAGCCCCGGAATAATGCCAGGCATCGTTAGCACTGTGTAGAGGCCCTCTCTTCCCTGAGAACCTCTGCTGGCTCCACAGCCTCCTAATTGAGCATATGCTTATTTTTGAGTCACTCCAAATTAATTTGACGTAGTGCATTTCCTGATACCTCTTTCAATAACTGAAGTTGCTTAGTGCAAATATAGCCAATGACAGATCAGTGGTACAGATTCTTCCTTCCAAAGAGTTAAAAATACTTATGAAAGAGGCTCTTGGTGCTAAACAGCTATTGTGGATTGTAGCTATTATAGATTTTATTTTATTTTATTTTTTTTTTTTTGGTACTTGGGGATTGAACCCAGGGCCTCACACACACTTTACAAGTGCTTTACCACTGGGCTGCACACTCAGCTCATTGTTATTTTTTATACTTTTGAGTCAGGGCTTGCTATGTCACCCAGGCTGCCTCTGGCCTTAAATTTGTAATCCTCCTGATTCACTAGGATCACAAGTGTGTGCCACCATGCCCAGGTATTATAGATTTCCCTCTTGAGAATTTACTGTCTTTATCTTTAAAACGCCTTAAGAGAAGGATGGGGTGGTGCAGTGCTGGAGAATCCACTGTCTTGTTTATTGCTATGTAACAGAGCAGCTGATGCCAATGAGCATCTACTCCTTCACAGTTTCTGGGCACAGCATGGCAGGGTACCTCTGGCTCAAGGTCTCTCCTGCAGCTGGGGTTGTTGAGCTGTTGGCCACAACTGTGGTCTCACCTACAGGCTCCCCTGTAAACGGGAGATTCACCGCATGCTCCCTTGTGCAGCTCTTGGCAGGTGCTGGTCCCTTGCCAAGTGGGGCTCTCTGCAGGATTGCCTCACAACCTGGCAGCTGATGTCCCCGGGGTGAGCAATCCGAGGGAGAGGGAGACAGCTTACTCAAGAAGACAGACACACTTTTCTTTACATCTTAATTGTGGAAATGACACTTCTTCCCCTCACTTTGCCATATTCTATTTGTTAGAACTGAGTCAATAAATACAGGCCCTACTCAAGTGAAGGGAATTGTGCAGAATGCTATGAACTTCAGAAAGGGAGGACCTTGGGGGCTACCTTGTTGTTGTTAGGTGCCATTGAGTTGGTATCCTACTCATAGCGACCCTCATAGGGTTTTCAATGGCTGACTTTTGGGATTGCCTTGGGAGTGGATTGCCAAGTCCTTCTCCCATTTTTGCAGTGCTAGGACTTGAACTTGGGACCTCAGAGACTGCAGCACAGTGCTCTGCCAACTGAGCTAAATCCCAACCCTCGGGGCTACCTTAGTGCCGGCAAAAGGGAGAGGACCTCTGGAGAGATTTTGGCACAGGGAGCTTTATGAACGTGAGTTAAAGAAGGGAGATCTAAAATACTGTTTAGAAACACTAAGTGTGCTTCCTCCCCCCCTCTCACTCACACACAAACACACACCCGACAGTACCCACGGAGAGTATGTAATGTCACTGACATTCAGAGGCTAGTTACTACAGGCAAGGTCCTGTGCTCCACAGTTTGTAAGCATTATCCTGTTTTGTTTTTGTTTTCCCCCAGAAAGAATTTGTGAAGGATATAAATCTTGAGTTAGGTTCTGGTGAGTGAGGCAGGATAGAGAGGGAGGGAAATTTGGGGGGCATAGAAAGGGAAAGAGCTTTCACCCCAGAATCTTTGAGTCTTGCCAGCT
The DNA here is from genome assembly GCA_007922755.1 of Pedetes capensis. NCBI lineage: Eukaryota > Metazoa > Chordata > Mammalia > Rodentia > Pedetidae > Pedetes > Pedetes capensis. The sequence continues at coordinate 60,704 of VMDO01002330.1, forward strand.
GAGATTTGAAAATCTTGATGCAACTACCCAAAACTTCTGTGGAGATTGCCTGCCTAGAGATGTTATTTTGAAGAGATATTTTAAATCATGAAAATGGTAAAATAGTAATAAGCCATGCTTGAAGTCAAAGATATAACCACTGAGTTTGACCTTGTTTTCCCCTCTGTGATTCTGTGCCGCTTTGAGACTTGCCCAGGGAACTCCCTTGTGACTTTTTTCTTAAACCTAAACAATGGAACTTCTTTGGATCTTATTGGCACCTCCCTAGCCCCTGACAGGGGCTTTTCTAGGCACTTGAGGCTGTCACAGATGGGGCCCACAGCTGGGCACCCAGGGCTGGCATCACATGGGGCAGGCCCTAGGTTAAAGAAAACTGGAGAGAACGTGTACCTAGGGGCTTCTTTCCTTTTGGCTTCCTTTTGGCTTTCCTAGAAAGTTCATGTGTGTGTCTTGGATGCCCATCTCTGAGGGCCCACATGTAATGTGTGGACTTAAACTCTACAACCTTGCTTCACTCTGACACACCCTGAAATTCTTTGCTGTGATGAAGCCAAGGCCCCAACTCAAACTGAGCAGAGGACCCAACTAAGGGAACTCCTCAGACTAGGTGGCCACACTGAGCTGTACCTCTGCTGTGCCATCAGTGACAGTAAATTGGTGGGAATTTGCCTGGCCGGGGAGAAGAAAGAAGAGCTGTGGGGGAAAAAAGAGCAAATGAGTATGCCCAGAAGCCAAAGAGCCAGGAGGAGCAGACATGAAAGGGTGAATATGTTGGAACAGAGAGGCAAAAGTGGGGACTGTGTGACAATTACAATCAAGTTGAATGGGTAAGAACTTTATACTTCCATCTTGGTGTTTTCATGACATGTCCTAGCTAGAGCTAGAGGAGGAGGAGGTGGAGTCCACAGCGTATCCAGGTATACCCAGGCTTGGGGAATCAGTGATTCTGCACGATTCTGCACTGAACAGCTCACTGAGGAGAGCCATAAACATTCTGCATAAACAACTATATTGACTGTGCAGAGCCAGAGAAAATGGCAGCAGAGGCTTGGGTGCCCCCTATGGGCCAGGAGGACTCCTCTGCCCTCCTTTCCTGTGGGGATTAAACCCTAAAGGAGGGTCTGGGAGTGTCTCCAGAGGCAACCTTCCTTCCCCACAGCCCATGGAACTTATCAATGACAGTCATCCTGCAGCGTGGTTCCCCAGGCGAGCCAGCTGGCAGGAAGGCTGCCAAGGCAGCAGATCTGACGAAAGAATTCTCAATCACATTTACATGTGCATGGGGCAAAAAGGGAAAGGAAGGGGGAAGGGAACCCCTCCGGAATCCAAAAAGAAGTCACTAACTCATCCCCCCACACACAAAAGTAAAGAATCAGCGACCGATTTGTCTCAGATGTTCTCAAATTGCTGTCCTTAAAAGCTCTGCTTCTCTGCCTTCCTCCTCCTCCCCTTGTCCAATTGCCTGAAGACAGTCTCTAATTTTGCCTTAATTTGTGCCTTGGTTGCAAGAACAAAACAGAACGTCACTGCAGCTCCCGCCCCTCCCCGTGGCCCCTCAGCAGCTGTGCTTCCTAAATGGCCCAATGCAGTCCATTCTCTGCCATCATTCCCTATTCTTTACCAAGCAGATCCACAGTCCCAGGCCCAGGGCAACACAGGCAGGGGGCCCTGGGGAGGGCAGCCTCCCAATTGCCAGACATGCCAGGGTTGTCTTTATACCAGTGCAGCCTGGGCTCTCAGGGAGCCGGGACCACACTCTCTGGGCAGGCAAGAGCAAAAAATTGCAGCAGCTGGCTGTGGGGACACAAACTGGGGCTCCTTGGGATTACAGATATCTTGGGCATCTTGCCAGGACCCCGGGGCTACTAACAAATTTGAGTGTTTATACCATTTTTCAAGGAAGAAAACAACACACCCAGCCTCTTTATTCCCTCCCAATTGAATCCTTTCAGAATATCTGATGAGAGCTTGTTTCCCTGTTGACTGCTAATGGGACATGGGGTTTGATTCTTAGAGGCAGCTTTGGTTTGAACCAGATGAATTCTCGCCTCCTACCCTTTGGGGAGGCTTCTCCTCCTGCCTCCACCAAGGAGGCCCTTCTAATTAATATTCATAAGTTGCTCAGTGATCCTGGGATATAAAGGCAGAATATTATTAGGAAACGCTGGGTGGGTTAGTAACCTCCTACATAAGTTGGATGCTGATTAGCTCACTTTTTATGCGGCAATTATTTGGAATGGTGGCGAGTGATTTTATGTTGTGGGCACATGGAAGTCCTTAAGCACAGGGAGGGGATGTCAGCAAAAAGGGTTGTAGCTACTTAACCTCTGAGCTTTGGCTTTTACTAATCCTAGTCCTCCCTTCACCAGTTTTGCTTTCTGAGGTTTCAGTTACCCTCAATCAACCATGGTGTTGTTACCATCTCCTACCATCATAAGAACCTGCAGCCGGACCACTGCGGCTTCCCATCCTGTCAGATCTCAGAAGCTAAGCAGGGTAGGACCTGGTTAGTACTTGGATGGGAGACCACCTAGGAACACCAGGGGCTGTAGGCTTGGGAGAAGGATCCAGCAACCCACTCCCAGAAAACAATCAGCCATTGAAAACCCTATGAATAAAAGAGAAGCACTAACAATAGGGTTTCACCTGTTGTACCTAGAGTTGCTGAGTTGGACACTGACTTGATGGCACCTAACAACTATCACAAGAAGGAGGATAGAAGGGTGAGTACAGTGTACAAGATATTCAGAGAAAGGGACAGAGAGAGAAAAGGGGAGAGAGAGAGACCACATTTATACAGCTTTCGTTCCAGTAGATTATTGTTGTTAATCACTTATCATGCCTTATCTATAAATTATTCTTTATCACAGGTATGTATGCACATATAGGAAAAGCACAGTAGATATTAGGATTCCTTACTACCTCTTCTTTCAGCCACCCATTGAGGGTCCTAAAGTGCATCCCTGTGAATTAGGGGGCTGCAGAATTGGAATCCCAAGAAAATGTGTGACCCCTGTGTTTGCAACCTGCTAAAGAAGCCCTCTACTTTCTACTTTTCAGTATGTGGCTAAAATGGTCCCTCAAAGATGAGGAGTCCCCATGTTAGGCAGGGAGTAGACCGCCTTCATAACATCCCCTCACTGGGGGCTCTTAGGCGAGTAACTGATACAAGGGCAGAGATGAAGCCACTACTCCAGGGCTCATCTATGGAATTCTCAAAAACTGAAGAATAGAAGCAACCCATACGAAATGTAGACTAAGTAACACCCCTACTTTGTAACTCTTGGGGCTGGGATTTAGCTCAGTTGGTAGAGTGCTGCGCTGCAGTCTCTGAGGTCCTGGGTTCGATTCCCAGCACCGCAAAAATGGGAGAAGGACGTGGCAGCCCACTCCCTAGGCAATCCCAAAACAGCCATTGAAAACCCTATGGGGGTTGCTATGATTTGGACTCGACTCAACGGCACCTAACAACAACTTTGTAACTCACTAATGTCCACGTGCAAGAATTTAGGCAAATTTCTTGCCTAGAAATTATTGTATGGTATAAGGCAGGACATTGCTTCCCTCTGTCTGTCTCTGTGTTCAGCAGATATTAAGCCACACTTCCTAGGATATTTGGTGGGGTAACTAATTAATGCTTAACGAATGCTCTTTGTGTCTGATGGTAAGGCATGATTACTTCTCTGAATTGTGCATTTGCCAGGGTGATCTTTCTAGATGCGTATGACCTTGGGAGGAAAAATACCCAATTACTGCAGTTTGTGTATTATTGCATGTTAAAACAGTGTTAATACAGACATTCTGCTTTAATATTTCATGAAAAAGATCTTAGATTTAATATTTTAATATGTATTTGCCACAAGAACAACAGAATTAGATAATGGAAAGTACGTATAATGTGTTGGGGGGGCAGCACTGCTATGAAGCTTCACGTTTCTCTGACATGAGTTCAATTCAAGGTACAGAGAGACAGCCTTCTCTGCCCTCCAGGGCCAGGAGGATGGAGTTCAGCATAGGAATCTGCATCCCACTGCGAACACCATAGAACACAAGCTGTTTCACTGGCATTGAAGTCTCCAGGATCAAGTTCAACCATAGCTTCCTAAGCACCGTGGATGTTGGGTATTTGGATAATCAAAAGGAGAATAGGAGAATGGGCCCCACCTGTGAAAATAGGCCACTTGCATTAGCCAGCCCAATAGCATTTGTGAGCTCTTGTCTTTAAGAAATCTTTTCTACTAGTTTTTTCTTACAACCAGAGTTGAAAAGAAGCCACAGTCTGGATCGTAAAAGCTGAGCAGGCAGGCGATGGCACCACAGATGCCTAGCAACTATGCTAGGATGTCACCCCCAGACTCAAGGAAATTCCAGAAGAAAGCGGTTAATTTGCCCAACAGAAAAGCAGCAGCAGATGTGGGAAATGTGGCATTGATAATGATCAATATATTCATGCAGTGCATAACCACATCATGGTCAATGATGGACCACAGGATTATTTTGCCTTGTGATGTTTTAGCTGCCTTAGTTTGCATGTTTACACTGATGTTTGTACAAAATCACCCAAAGATTCATAGCCCACGATATACCCTGGTTGTTATGTGTGATGGTAAGTAACACTGCTGTATAAAGGGATTGTTTTGTGTATGTGTGTGTGTGGAACTGGGGATTGAACCCTGGGCCTTGAACATGCTTTGTAAGTACTCTACCCCTGGGCTACGTATCTAGCCCATGTTTTTGATTTTTTAAAATTTTGAGTCAGGGTCTCACTAAGGCTGCCTCTGGCTTTGAACTTGCAATCCTCCTGCCTCTGCCTTCTGAGTTGCTGGAATTACAAGGGTGCACCACAGTGCCTGGCCTGTATTAAGTGTTAATTATATACCCAGAACTGTTCTAAATGTTTTGAAGGCATTAATCAATTATGTCTTTCACCAACCCCCCTGTAAACCATATTATTCTTTCAGGTAAATGATATTTCTTTATTATTATTATTATTGATATAAGGAGGAAGAGCATACAAGATAAAAACAAAACAGAAAAAAAATAAACTCGTATGTGTGGAAGCCTGGGTTTAAAATGCAGGAAGTCCAACTCCAAAGCCCAGCTGAACTACTTAGTTAACTTTAGCCGTGTATTTACTTAAATTTAGAAATGCTACTGCCATGGCTCTATAAAAAGCCACGGGGTTCATTTACATGCAGTTAGTTCCGGAAGCGGGGGAGGCTGGCAAGCGGAAGAGCTAGACTTTTGCTGCCATGCTCCTGTGCTGCCGGTGCCAGTCATGGCGCTTCTGGTTCATATTTTCCCTCTCAAGGGTGTTCTTGTTCATTTAAAGCAGATCTCACAGAGCGGAAAACTTCTAAGGGTGTAGCTCTGAGAGCTGCCGCCCTTTCTTCATTTTAGGGACAGGAGCAGAATTCATTCTTGAGTGAAGCTGGCTCTTTGGGGAGGGACTTTCAAGGTCTCCAGGGGGGTGAGGGCCTCTTTTATAAGCTTCTTCATTTGCTGAGAGAAGGATTGGAATCTGGTCTAGAAAGGCATTTTTTCTTTCTTTTTTACTGCTGGAGATTGAACCCAGCAATTCATTTATGCTAGGAAAGTTTACCACTGAGGCACAGGCCCAGCCTTTAAAAGAGGATTTTGAGGTCCCTAGGATGAAAAGCTTCTACAGAATGTAGTTTTCCTTGAGGCAGAGTAGCCTACCTGGGGATTTAGGATTGTTAAGGAAACCAGTCAGCTTCCCTTGAGAAGGGGCAGAAGGCAGGTGCTGATGTTGGGACTCTGGGATCCAGGGGAGGATCAGAGTGCCAGAGGAGACAGGACCCCTGGGAGAGCCTGTGAATGCCAGGCTTCAGAAACGTGTCGTGGCTTGTTGTTAGATGTCCTCAAATTGGTATCCGACTCATAGCAACCCTATGTACAACAGGCAAAACACTACTGTCAGTGCTTCTCTGCTGTTCATAGGGTTTTCAATGGCAGATTGATTTTTGGGAGTGGGCTGCCAGGTCCTTCTCCCAAGCCTACAGCACCTGGTGTTCCCAGGTGGTCTCCCACCCAGGTACTAACCAGGCCCGATCCTGCTTAGCTTCCGAGCTCTGACAGGATTGGATACCACAAGGCTATGGCTGCACACCATCTCATGGCTACTGAATGCAAAAGTGCAGGGGAGCCAATTGTTTCAGTGTCCTGCTCTGGGCTCAGCAGGCCAGAGAGGGACCAGCCATGCTAAACTCCACAAAATCCAACTGAACTTCGAAATGGGCCAGTTTTCCAAAAAGCGTGCGATTCCAGAAGCAGCTGTCCTCTGTGGCCAACAGCCTCCAGTAGCACCTTGGGGTCTTCCCTCTCAAGGAAGGGAGGAAAAGAACGGGGTCCACAGTTTGGAATCAAGTCAACAGAAAAAGTGCAAGAACATCAGAAAGGCGAGAAGACCATTGGGGTCCTGGGGGCTGAGACCTGGGGCTCCAGGTGGAGCCCCAGAAACCTGGGGAAAGTCAAGCAGATTCTGCCCCACGGGACCGAGGTGTTTTCTTATGATGTTGTCAATAGTGAGAACAAAGTACCGCCAAGAAGACTGAAAAGTGTATTCATTGCCAGAATGAAAGATATTTTCTTTGAATGTGAGTGGCATACTTCCAACCCCTCTCTCTTCTAGCAATGACTCAGCGCTCCCATAATTCTCTCCAAGTTTACTACCCAACCCCCAATTTTTGGTGTCCCTGCAGACCAGTATAGCTCTTATCTCTGACCTACTGACAGCCACAATGACAGCCACAAGATAGAATTATTTCCTCTGTAATCATGGTTCTTTGAATCCATTCTGTAATAGGTCCAAGAATCCAACTTTAGTGGGACAAAAATAGTCCTTCCCTCCATCTCCATAAGAAGGGCGTCCACAGCGGTACCACCCTGGCATCTGATCTCATTGATCTCAGAAGCTAAGCACGATTGGGTATTGGGTCCGATTAGTCCTTGGATGGGAGACGTCCTGGGAATACTGGGTGCTATAAGCTCGGGAGAAGGACCTGGCAGCCCACCCCTGAAACAATCAGCCAGCAAAAGCCCTATGAATAGCAGAGGAGCACTGACACAGTGCGAGGCATGGCACAGTGTCAGGGAGCATTTTGTTCTGTTGTACTTACGGTCAGCAGCACCTAACAACAAAACAAGAAGAGCAATCTTGCGAAAGGGACAAGCCCCACGCAGGGAGTGAGAAGAAATTCTAATTTATACTCCTGATATCAGACATAAGAAAAGAATCTACTGCTCTTGTCAGGTTTGAGATCTGGGGTAACCTGCAAGGTCAGTTCAACCACAGCCTTCCTCTCAGCCCTCCATTCCTCCCATTAACTCTATCTGGCCGCCCTCTTGGCCAGAAGTAGGTGCTCAGCCCTATGGGTCAGTGCAAGCCCACTGGAAAAGTAGGGAAAGTGTGCCTCAGCCCTTGTCCACCCTCTTGCAGATCCTGCTTTTCTGTGCCTACCGCATCGTCTACAGCTGCCCTTGGAGGGCAGGGTGGCAGGTGGGAGGGAGGGGCTTCACCACCATCTGTAGCTTCGTGGTCCTGATGTGTAATCACAACTCAGCTATAGACCATAATGCGGCCATAAAGATCTCACAGCCACAGTCTATGAGAGTTATGCCCGAAATGAAGTCCAATCTGTGATAAAGCAGCCAGCGTTAATGCCACAAATATGTGACAGCAGGCCGAGAAATGACTGATTGGGGATGTTTATAAATATAGGAAGTGAGCTGCTCGTGGCATCCAATAGAGGGAGTTAGCAAAATGAAGACAGATGGCGGCCGATTAGCTCTCCCCTTCCTTTACGGCCGCCAATCCACGCAGATAGCTTGCTACTCAGCTCCATCACACAGCCCTCCTGATGGGGCTTTCTGGGGACACTATAGGGCCATCTCCACCTCCTGGCTCTGCAGAGAACTACAGCTGCTTCCTAAGAAGGACTTTTGCAAGGACAACAGAGAGAGGTGTTACCCAGGGCGGCCATTCCAAAGATGGCACCAAGAGATGTCCAGAACTACAGCCAAAATCCTGGGGCAGCCTCAACTGTTCCATGCAGTTTTCATAGCAATATGCAACACTGGTGGGGGAAACATTTGAAAGACTCCCAGGTACCCTAGTTCTTCAATGCTGGGATACCCGCTACATGCCTTGCCCCTAGCCCATGGGAAACATGTCCTTCCCCAGGTGGATCCTTCCATCTTTGGCACTGCGGTGACTTTGGAGGCAAGGGTTAAGGTTCTCTTCCTGGAACTCCTATTCTCTGGCCCTTGGCAGCAGAGTGGGCAAGGATCAGCCACCCTTCCTTCCCGAGATAGCTCTATAGGCATCGGAAGAGGTCTCATGTCTCTGTGGACATGGCCTTGGTCAACCTCAGGGACACAGTATGAGCTCCATTAGTCTTTGTTCACAAATCATGTGGTCCTGTGAATTACCTTCCCAGACAGCACAGATCATTCCAATCCTTCCGACAATGTGCTGTGATTATTCTAGGACTCTGGGTCCAGTATGACTGGTTCATAGTGACACAGCCTTCACAACAATTTTGTTTTATGTAACATAAAAGGGGCAAAGAATCTCACTCTCGTAACTTGTAGGAGACTTGTGGTCGGTAAAGCCAGGGAGCTTCCTCTCTCCTTCCCTTTCTCTTCCACCCTGCTCTGACTAAGCTCTCCTTCAGTCTGTCAGGCTCTTCCTGTGTTCACCCTCTGTGCATCATTTCTTTTTTCTCCACTGCACTTCTGACTTTACAATCAGTGCTGATTGCAAATGCAAAAGATTTAAAATGCACCAGGCCCAATGCCTTGGGACCTCCATCAATTGTTAGGGTAATTTGAACCTTGCATTTCCTTTTATCCTTAAATTCCATTTTAGTCCTCCAATTTGGCTTGCTCCTTGTTATGCAGTCTTGATTACTGACTACTGGTCTTTCCCCTCATGACTAGCTTCCTGAGCTTCTAGGCCTCCTAGGTCTCCAGCATAGGAAATCTGATTGGATCTTATCTTCCCAAGGAGAAATGTGGCCCAACCTTCCTCCTTAGTCAAACTGTGGACCTGGCAAAGTACAACCAAAACAATAAACACTTCATATGCCTGGTTTAACTGGATCTTTATGATGATGCTATGAGATAAATAGCCACAAATATACTTCCATGCTCTAGGCACAGAAATTGAGGCACAGAGAAGTGACTTGGCCATAGGTACACAGCTGGTAAATGACAAAGCCAGTTTTTAATCTTAATTACCATAGTTTGAATTTAAAACCTCTATGACCTCATGGTGAAATCTATTCAGAAAAGAATGAGTTATTATTTTATGTAGCCAGTTCCCTGTCTTGGTTCTCAATCTAAAATTGTTGCTTGTTCTGACTCCCCACCCTTTCCTACAGTTACCCTCTTCAGCATTTACTTTGTCCTCAATGTATTGGCTCTTTTTCCTATCTCATCATCTAGGACGCAGATCTACCTGAACATCACTTTCAAAGAGCCCCTACCTCCTGCGGTCAGCGAGATTATGCCTGGATCTGATATAAGACATGACATGAACCTGCATTTGGATAATTTGCTTTGGAGACCTAATGATAAAGTATCACATTTTTTTCCTTGTGAAATTTCATCATTTTTCCATTCCACCAGCCTGATAAGATCTTTTTGGATTCAATCACCAGATAAATTTGCTTTGCCTCCCACTTCATGCCATCCACAAATTTGACAAGTGTCATCTCTGTCTTTGTCCAAACTGCTGATGGAGATGTTTAATGATACAAGACAGAGCCAGCATCCAGTTATCCTGGCAGGCCACTGCTTGACATTGATCAATTAGTTATTCAGCACCTGTTGGCCACAGTTGCCCACCCACTTACTAAGCTGCCTAACTTTGCTAGTACTCAGTGGAAATTTCTTTAACATTCCAACAATGGTATTACAAAAGGGCTTATAAGATGCACTCCTGAAATACCCATTCACTATGCCTACTGCAGGAGAACAACTCTGTAGCCCACTCCCAAAATCAGCTACTGGAAAACCTATGAATAGCAGAGAAGCACTCAATAGTGCTGGGCATGGCACAATGTCAGGTAGGATTTCATTGGTTGCACACAGGGTTGCTATGAGTTGGAACCCGACTCAGAGGCATCTAACAATCACACACCTCCTACACTTCCCCGAAGAAGGTGGTCAAATGAGGAAATGAGGGTCATCTAAGATGACTTCATCTTAATGAATCAAGATAGCAGGAAATCACTATTAATCCACATTGCACATTGTTCTAAAGAAAATTCCATGCTTTTCCCAGGGGGAGCCCTGGATTTCCTTAGCAGGGCTGCAGAGACTTCTGCAGGCAATGAGGGAGAAGAGTAGCAGGCATGCTTCCAGCCACCTTCGTCCCATGAAGCTCTCCTATCTTATGTATTATGCCAACATTGTTTCATGTCTCTCTTGACAAAGATGCAAAATACAATTTGAAAACTCCTGCTTTAAATGAAGAAATGATGTGTCTGGAGTTGTGTTTGATTGCTATATTGACTGGCAGTTGGAACATTCACTTTGTTAATAAAATCGAGACACCATTATCCACATTTGCTCTGTGCCTCACAAAAGTGCTATAAGAGTTGATAGATAGCCTTAGGACAGAGCAACTAAGCAAATCCATTATTGAAATGCACACATCTAAATGCCCAAAAGAATCCTTGTCATTTTTTCCAGGCGATCGGCTCAAAGGATGTTTTCCCCATCCCCAAACATTTATTGATGCCTCCTAGGTACAAGGTATTTTCAAATGCACAACTTCAACCTTCACGAGGATCCTAATGAGGGAAATACAATTAGTCCTGCTTGTCAATGGCAAAACTAGTGCTGGAAAGAGGCTTAAGTTCTTTGCAATCACATAGCCAGTTGTCAGGAGACAAATCTCAAACTCATATTTTATTGACCCCAAAGTCCTTGAAATTTGCCTATATTCTACATAGCCTTATGTTATTATCAGTGGATTCAGAGTATTTCCACTCTTAATATTTTTGAGTATTTCTACTGTGCTAGGTACTGTGCAAAGCCTTTGGAGAGATTAACTCATCTGATCTCACTATAACCATACAATTGGTAACATTACTCAGCTTCCTTTTGAAGGAGCTTAGGAACGTGTCCAAGGTCACACAGTAAGAATTAGCACAGCTATGATTCCAATCCAGGTACTCTGGCTCCAGTGGGTTTGCCATTAGCTATTATGTTATCATTGACATCAATGCTTATCTTATTAAACTCAACATAGTCAGCTGCCCATAGGCCATTCTTTGAAAGGCCTTGGAAACTATCTCTTCTAAGAGTTTCCTACCCAAATCTACCATTACAGCTTATCCATTTCTCCTGAGTTAGGCATTGTCTTATGTTTAAGTGGAAGCAGTGTTTGGCAGTCAGTCATAGGAGGTATGGTGTGAATTAGATTCTTTCCAAGGTGTCTGGTTAAGGGCAGAACTTTGAAAGAAAGGAGTGAAAAGATAGGTAAGCTTTGATCACTTTGTGGGTGAAGAACAGTGGAAAAGCTTAGCCAATGGTGAAGGCCGGTTGGGACAGTCACCCTCAGAAGCTGAGGCCGGAGCCCTGTAATCGGAGCAGCAAGGACACTGAGGCTGGCTTTACCTTTAATACATTTAGCTACGGACACATCCGAGCTCTTTTGAAAGAGGACCCCTCAAATAGCCACATCCTGCTGTTCCTGCTCTTCCATCTCTTTCCAATGATGCTGGAGAATAGTTAAAAGGGATGCAGGCTTGAGGAACATGTCATCTGTGTGAACAGATCCACTCTCTCAAGCAGGGGGAGTTCAGCGGTGTGGCTCTTATTTATGGTAGGGGGCTGGCTCCCTCCCTCCTCTAATTGGCAGGAACAGAGTGGAAGGAAGGGGGCACAAATCACAATGACTCCCACCTTCCAGCCACCCTTTAGATTCTGAGTTGGAGGCTGGCTTTCTGCTGACACATATTTCTATTGCCTATAGAGAACAAAGGAAGATAGACGTGAATAGTGTCAGACAAGGAATGAAATGAAATTTTAACCTTGGTAATGTAAGATGCATTGCACTTCACCTTTTAGAGTATATTTGCCACTTGAGATAATTCGGCTGGAATCCTCACAGTACCCAGTGGGCCTGGAGACAGTGAGAGAGAAAGGTACCACGGAGAAGAGGTTAGGTAGCAATGTGATCCAAGGGAGGGTCTGGGAAATATTACCTGCAGTGTGGACTCTGAACTGGGCAAGTTTACACCTCCATTGTTCTCACTGGCAGCCCTTTCCTCCCCATTAAACTGCTTTCTTGAAGACATTCAGCTAAACCTTAGGATGAAATGAAGCTAAAGGAGGAGGACCAAGCTGGGAGCTGTAGTAAGTTAGACTCTCATCCAGTCGTCTGAGCTCTCAAAGTTACAGTGATCTAGCAATGAAGCAAGTTTATTTTATTAAATATGGCTGTTGGCTAGACTGAGTTACCTTAAGGTATTCCAGTTTACTTCCATGCCCTAGTGGGAGGAGCAACACAGGCACCTCTGCACATTATATACTATGATATACATGATATGGTATAGATATTTCTTGAGTTCCAGAGACATGTCAACTAGAAGAGAAAACAAAATATATACATACACCCAAAGCAAACACGCCTGTAGCCCTACCACTGTGGTGTCCAATACCTTCAGATCTCAGAAGATAAGCAGGGCTGGGCCTGGTTAGTACTTGGATAGGAGACCGCCTGAGAATACCAGGTGCTGTAGGGTTGGGAGAAGGACCTGGAAACCCACTCCCAAAAACAATCAGCTATTGAAAACCCTATGAATAGCAGAGAAGCAATAATAATGTTTCACCTGTTGTACTTAGGGTCACTGAGTCGGACACTGACTCAAAGTCACCTAACAATAACAAATCGAACACTGAGAGTACGTTGGGAGGAAAGTTACCATGTTAATGGTGGACCTCCTGGCACTGAAGCTATTTAGCTGTGTCTGTATAAAAGCTGACTACTGTTAGGTATGATCAAGTCAGGTCCAACTCATAGCAACCTTATGTGCACCAGAATGAAACACTCCGACACTGTACCATGCCTGGCACTATGTCAGTGTTTCTCTGCTCTTCATAGGGTTCTCAATGGCTATTTCAGGAGTGGGCTGCTAGGTCCTTCTCCCATTTTTTGCAGTGCTGGAGACCGAACTCAGAGCCTCAGAGCACGCAGAACAAGCACCCTACCAACTGAGCTAAACCCTAGCCAAAAGCTGATTAATCACCATAATTTAAAAATATTAAGCTGCTATCCTTGTTTGTAGGACTTCTCAGAGCCATTATATGTGAAAGGTCATAGTGATTCTTTCAGAAAAGATAGGTATTCAATAATTCCATAAACTAGTGAACTATAGAGTGCTCTTTCCTCTTGAGAGCATCACATAACGGTTTTCTGGGAATCAATTTTGGGAATCACTGCTCAATAGAACCTTAATGCATAAAGCACAGGTTAAAAGATGCTGTGGAAAGTTTCCCCCAAGCCTGGGAGAACACAGGCCCTGGGGAGGGCTGGGTAATCAAGGAGGCCTGGCACTATTCAGACAGCCCCAAAGTTCTCTCTGCTTGGGTGCCAGGACTCTTCCTGCTGTATTGGTGGGCTAAGGGGGGCCTTCCCCTCCTCTCTGTGGTGAAGTCAATACCCATGAACAGGATGGGAGTGCCTCTCCTAGATTCGGGGAGACAACAAGCTTCCTGGGTGGACAATATTGATCTCTTACAAGGTCTAGGCCAGTACTCTTCCTTCCCTTGTACCTTCTCTTTCTCCTTCACCTAGGTAACTCTGCACCTAGCACTGGCTGTAGATCACAAGAAGGGATCTCAGTAGTAATTGTTGTTGGGTATCCGACTCAGTGATCCTGTGTACAACAGGTAAAACACTATAGCCAGTGGTTCTGTGATTCGTGAGGTTTTCAAAGGCAGATTATTTTTTGGGAGCAGGTTGGTGGGTCCTTCTCCCAAGCCTACAGTGCCTGGTGTTCCCAGGTGGTCTCCCATCCAAGTACTCACCAGGGATGACCCTGCTTAGCTTCTGAGATCTTACAGGATCAGACACCACAGTGGTATGGCTGCAGGCCAGTAGTCATCACAGGAGTGTGAACATGCATGTGTCTACACAGATACCCACACCCACACACACTCCAGGTGTTACTGCTTGGGTGCATCCATGTGCTTTAGTGGGGATACTGCAGGCCCAGGACTTGGCTGGCCCCCGCTCCCACTGCAAAACCTGAGGTTATCCACGTTCCCATATCCAAGTCCCAGTGTACATGTGTGTCACAGAGAGCCTGAGCAGCCCTTTGACCCTAGGACGCTGGCAGAATGAGAGAAGCAGGTACCTGAGAGAGCTTTGAGAATATGGTGTGCAGACTCCCAAGGAGGCTTTCAGCCAGGATTCAGGAGACTGCATGGGGGCGGGGTGTGTGTGCAGGGGCTTCATTACTGGATCTAGGCCACCACTAAATGGTTTGCTTGGAATTACCGTAAAGTTGGTGTTTAAAGAGCGTTTAGATTTCACAATGAATCACATCTGTCTCTCAAAGTTGGCTACCACTCATTTGCACAATCCCTCCTCACACACAAATCTACATTCAGCCCGAATCCCTGCACACCGGAGGCACCAGAGGGAAAGAGCACTTTGCATTCAAGAGGAAGAAGAAGATCTGGTACCATCTCAGCTAGTGCAAGTCAGTCGTGGCTCCTAAGACCAGCTGTGACCTCTGGCCAAGAGAAGAAAGCTCGGCAGATTCAAGGGTCCCCAGGTGGCCATTACCCTGGCATCTGGAAGGAACCCACAGGAAGGGGCAGGCTTATTCTTGTCATCAAGAACCAAGAGATGATTGAGCTGCCTGCCTTCGGGTTCTGATTTTCTAAGAAAAAGGACCGCAAGCTTTTTGTAAAGAGACAGTGTTAGGTATACCCTGATTCAGGAGAGATGTAGGGGCAGGACACTGAGCAGGAGAGAGCGCTCGTGTCCATCAGCTTACCATCACTATAAGGAACACCTGGGTAATCAACTTATAAAGAGAAAAGGTGAGCTTTGGTTCACAGCTTTGAAGGCTTCAGTCCAGGATAGGTTGGCCTTATTGCCTTGGGCCTATGGTGAGGCAGCACATCATGGCGGGAGGGCGTGGTGGAGCAGAGCCCCTCACCTCTCCACCAGGGTACAAAAAATGAGAGGAAGTGGCTGGGGTCACACAGTTCCCCTGAAGGACACGCCCCCGGACCCCTGAAGCCCTCCCACTAAGCCCACCTCTTCACGTTTCCACCACCTCCCAGCAGCACCACTCTGAGGACCAAGCCTTCAACACACTCATGACTGACAGCACCACATAGGACACTTGGCTCCACATCTCCGCAACTATACATTGCATATCAGTCCATTCATTGTTCATGCAAATAATTACCTTCTCCACCCAGGCACATCTGTCTTTAAGAGACAGGTCAGCTTTTCAGGATCCCCCAACCTTACTAGAGCCTTTTCAACAGCCCCTACTTCTCAGTTTTGCCTTGGCAGACCACAAACTTGCTGCAAAATTTTTCCTTGGCAAAACTGACCAAGATACATTGCATGGCCTCCTGCTGTGAAATCCGCTTAAACTTTACACCACCCAGTTCCACATTTTGGGTAGATTTAAAGGACAAGTTTATACTTATAGAAAACACCACTTTGTCCCCCACACAAATAAACCCTCAAGGACTCTTTCAACCTCTAACTGGAGCTATCTTAAGTGGAACTATGTTGGTATGGGAAACTGAAAATAAAAAATGTATCGTTATCTTTCTACTAATTAGACAGACTTGTACCTTAGTTTACCTTACTCCAGACATCCAAGTAGCTCCTAATAACCAATTATTTTCTGTACCTTTCTCAGCCTCTATAAGGCCCAACACTTTGTTGCTGCTCCCTAGTTAATAGGCCTAAGAATTGCTGCATTGTGGGGACAGGACATCAGTGGGCTTACAACATCCATAACACGCTACGGATACCTTTCCCGACAACTGGAAGACAGGATACAATCTATTACCCAACAACTCAATGTCCTACAAGATCAAACAGATTCATTGGCCGATGTAGTTCTACAAAATTGCTGGGGATTAGACCCCTTGACCACTGAAAAGGGAGGCCTCTGTTCTTAGGAGAAAAATGGTGTGTGTATGCAAACAAGGCAGGAATAGTCTGAGATGGTGCAAAAGAAATAAAACTCAGAAAAAGCCCCAAACATTCACCAACAGCTGTCAGATTCTTGGGGTTCCTGATGTGCACAGCTGCCCTGGATGTCCTGGCTTCTAATCCTAATTGGACCCTTCATCATGCTGTTATTAGTGTTAGCCTTTGGGCCTTGTGTGTTGTATGGAGAGTGGGTAGGGTGAATGAGACCTTTAGTAAGGAGGCTGGATATGAGAGGTTTTAGGCCCTGGAGGTGTTTTAGAGCAATAGGTTACTATGGGACCTTGGGAAATTCAGGGGGTCCCAACTGGAAGGAGAGGAGGTGTCCCAGACTAAGAGAGTGAGCCTGGGGAGAGGTGGGCTAAGGGAAGGAGGAGAGGGATCAGAAGCAGTATGAAGCAGTAGCATACTGGTGGGGTTGATAGAGACCAGATGGAAATATATGGAGGCCTTGAATTTTGACAAGATGTCTTCCCCTAAAATAGGAGTAGGACAGGTGGGAATGATCAAGAAGCTTTGTGAGAGTGCAGTTTCTAGGAAGGAGCGTGTTAGGGGAAGGGTGGTTCTCAGTTGGATAGGGATTCCAATAACTTCTACAACAGAAACCTGGGCTGGGATTGTGGATCCTCCATAAGTTGGTAAATTTTTGTAGTGCCTCAGGTGAGAGGAATTGGGCCAGATTCTCCTCTGGGTGTTGGGTGATTCCCTAATTTTGTCATAATTGACCATTTTCTGGGAAATGTTTTTCAGGCCCTCAGTGAGGCAAACTATCATGTGTGGTCTCTAAGAGCTGGACCAGGATCCCCTTCCTCATATGTCCAGTCTGGATGGACATCTGGGACCGCCTGGGTGCCTGTCAGTTTAGTGGGGTCTGTTGCATGCAAGTTGTCTGCTGCTGCCTGTGCTGCCTTCCAAACCCTCTGCCTCACCTCTGGGGAGAGGGCAGTAGAAAGAATGGTGTAATCTCTCTCCAGGTCAGGTCATAGGTTTGGGTGGCATAATGAAATTCTGTTATATAAGTGTTTGGCTCAGAAAAGAAGGGGCCAAGACGTTTTCCAATTGGGACAGATTGGTGAAGGAGAAAGGAACGTGAACATGGGTGATGCCCTTGAGTCCTACCACCTGGAGTTAGGCAGTAAGGGAGGGGGAGGGGGGTGGCTGGTAAAATTGGGTATCTTGACCGCGTAAGAGGAGGAGAAGTAGGTGGCCTGGGAGGAATGGGAATTGAAAATTTGAGACATGAGGGAGAGTGAGAAGTATGTAGGGAAGGCATAGAGGAAAGGGAAGGGGAGTGTGGAGTGGTGGGACCAAAAGAGAGAGAATGAGTGGGGTTCTAAGGAGGAGGAAGAGGAGGTGCAGGAGGGCAGAGTGGTCTGAAGGATCAAAATCATCTGTATCGGAAGTTAGGTCAGTTTTTTTCTGGTGGAAGGAGGAGAAGAATGAGCAAAAAGGATTGGGGAGGTAGAGTAAGAATGGTATCAAGAAGGGCAGGAACGGAGATAGAAAGAGGCCTGAATGAAGGGACCTCTATTTGCCATTTCATTGACAAAAGTTTTGAAGATCCTGGAGAATATTACGGTCGAATGTTCCATTTTCTAGCCACTGTGGCTCATTACCGAGCCTGTAATGGGGCCATGCCTGATTGCAAAAGAAAATTAGTTTTTTGGGTCTTAGGTTGGGAACCAGTTCACCTTAGGGAGATTTGCCAGGAGGCAGCCCAGAGGCGCAGTTCAAGAGGGTTTGGACGGGAGGTCCCCATGGTAATTTGGAGGAGGGAGGTGAGGAGAATGAGGATATCTAGGAGAGGTACAGGGAAGAGGAGCATCCTCGCTTTTCCTGGTACCCCCGCCGTAGGTGTAGGAAGCTGAGCACATCCCCCCTAGACTGCAGCTCCTCAAGTACGAGAAAACCTGAGGCGGCCAATCCAGCACTGGGAGTTTGTGAGGATGAGAGTACAGGGGCTCAAGCGACTCACCTCAGAGAAGTGACGGATGTGGGTGCGGCGGTCAGAAAGGGCAAAGGTAGGGGGTCCCGCTGAGTTTACAGTCAGGCCGCGAGGTCCAGGAGGTCCAACAGGAGGCCAATCAACCCCAGAGAACGGGGGTCGTCATTCTTCCTTGTCGGGTTGTGGCACCATAAATGTCCAGTAAGAAGCTGAAAACCCATAAACGCTAACAGACCTTTGCTGAGGAGAAGCTGCCGAGTCTGTCTCTAGCGAAGGAGAGAGCACCTGCCAGCCTGGAGAAGAAGGCACGAGGTTTTCATGGGTTCTGGGGGTGGGGGAGTGGTGATTTGACGTGTCACATAGGGATAGGTGAGAAACTGGTGCATGGGGGGTTCTGATAGGCTGGAAGAGGGAAAGGGAAGTAGTCATCAGTTGCCCAGCTGGGGCAGATTTGCAGTCAGGTTTTGGCGGGCTTTTTGAGGACTGGAGCATAGTGGGTAAATGAAGGCATCACCTTATAGGAAGGTGCCATTTTGTAATAGGTCCTGCCTAACAGAGACCTGGGATCCAAATGCCAGCAGGTATTTCTGTTGAGTAAAATAAACTCGATTTTTTTTCCCACTGTCTCCCTGGCAATACTAGGAATCATTTTGAATTGAAAAAGGGGCTTTTGTGGCACTGGACTTGCCTAGCAGAAGTATTACTCTACTAGGTAAGACTTTGAGGAAGAGCAGAAATTCTGTCTCTACTCCACAGGTGAAGGAAAACCAAATTCTATTGAGTCTTGACATGCTGATTAGAAATCCCTGCCTTTGTTTCTTTGTTATTGAAAATATCTCACAGGTTGATTTATATTGGCTTCTGCTGTGAGACAGATGAGACAAGACATTTCATCTGTTCCTTTCCATACTCCTGAAAGCTAGGAGTTTTCCAAATGGTAAACTGAGGCTCAGAGATATATTGATAAATCAGTGGAGGCAGAATATAAACCCTAGCTTTCCTGGTTCCAAAGCTACTTTGCTGCATCAAGTTATCTTCTAGAAATGATTTAAAAGGACATGATCCCAGGTAGAGGGTTGGGACTCACCAGCAGCCCTCCAACACTTTCCCAGCTGTAATAGCTTGGATCCTAACTGCCCGCCGGGGGCTCACGTGTTAAAGTTTTCCAGAGTGGTGCAGTTGGGAGGTGGCCGATCCCTAGTGGGCGGTCTGTAGGCTATTTGGGGATGTTGCCTTGAGCGTGATCTGCCCTGGCCCCCACCGTTGTGGCTCATGATGTACATGGTGTTGCTCTACGATGTCCCCCTGCCATGACGTACTGAGCTGTCATAGGCCCAAGGAACCTGACCCACTAACCGTGGACGGAAACCTCCAAAATTAGCCTTTTCTCTTCATAAGCCAGTTCTTTTGGGATTTGATACCACGACAGGAAGCTGGCTGGCACCTTGGCAGGTCATCATGGCAGGTGCTTCTAGGGGGCTCAGCTGGGATCCCCGGGGCTGATAGGAAGAGGCGGTGCGGGCATGCAGTAGCACCCCCTACTCAGCCCCAGTGAAGTCCCTCCTGCATCCTGAGCCTCCTACCCAGCCCCTGGCCTTGGCTCTCCAGGCTGCAGAGAAGCAGCAGACAGGCACAGGTGCAGCGCCGGCAGGGGCTGTGCTCAGCCAGGGCTCGGCCCGCATGCGGAGCCCAATCGCAATCCACCTGCACACAGGTGTGCTAGACTTTGGCAGCCTGGGAGATGGGTATCGTGAGGCCCTATAGTTTTCATCTGCTCTAGATTGGGTTCTCCAGCGCTTGCAAAGCGTCTGCCTGAAAGTGAGAAACACATTACCCCAGTAGCCTCATTCTTGGGGGACGCGGGCTCTGAGTTTCAACTCTTGGAGCCACAGTGGGACGTCGGAGCCCCTTGCTGTCTGGCTGCAATTCTTTCCAGACAGGCAACTCCGCCAGACAGGCAACTCACTGCGCCCCGACCGTCCAAGGGGAAGGAGTGACACGCTCCACACAAGCATTAGTGGTGGCTGAAATTTGTCACACCCAAGATTAAGAAGCACAGCCAGGTGAAGGAAGCTCAGAGGGGAGGAAGCAAGACCAGTGGACGTGGCGCCACCTGATTGGGCAGGGGTTCAGGTTTCCTTCTGAGCACTCTGGAGAACCATGAACATAAACGAAGTCGTTCTCCCACATAAACATCTGCGCTTGCTCTGTATTAAAGAACGCTTGATTCCGGGGAGGGGGCTTTTGGGACATACCCCTCATATGTCCTTGTCCATCAAGGGGCCTGTGGTTTGTCTGTCACTGTGGCCTCCTTAGGAAATCGTAGGCCAGCAGTCTCCTTTCTGGAAGAGAAGGGGGCTGCCCTGCATTGGCCCCACACCTTTCTGCAGGCCAGAGGACATCCAGTATACACCATCTGTGGCTCCATATGTGTGTTTAGGCACAGCATTGTGAGTCTGTGAAATGTGTTGGTATTGATTGAATATTATATATATATGTATTTGTTGTTGTTAGGTGCCTTCAAGTCGGTATCTGACTCATAGCAACCCTGTGTACAACAAGTGAAACACTATTGTCAGTGCTTCTCTGTTGTTCGTAGGGTTTTCAATGGCAGATTGATTTTTTTGGGGAGTAGATTGCTGGGTCCTTCTCCCAAGCCTACAAAACCTAGTGTTCCCAGGCGGTCTCTCATCCAAATACTAACCAGGCCCGACCCTGCCTAGCTTCTGAGTTCTGACGGGATCGGATGCCACAGGGCTACCACTGTAGGGAGACTATATATATATATATATTTTTTTTTTTTTTTTTTCTTAGCCTATTGTGCTCTGCCCAAGACAGAGGCTGGAATTTTGGGAGACGCATTTGACTCTCTTTCACACGTGTCCTCTGCTCTCCAAAGCTGAGTAGCACCAAAAAGAAGTCTCTGCATGGGGCACACTTGTGACCTAGATCTGCAGGGCTGAGTCCTGTGTTGTTTAATTAAATAGCACAGGATTCAGGCCACAGCTGTCTGAGCTGACAGAGGGAGGAGGTCGGGATCCCCCTTGTCTCCCCACACTGAGCTTCTTTACAAAGAGCACAAACCTAAGGGCAGAAAGAACCTAAGGGCCTGAGTGCCACCTGGTTCCTCCAACCCTGGTATGAAGTGACATTAGGGAGAGGGCAGAGTTATCCCCAGATACCTTGTCTCTCTCCATAACTCGTGAGGGAGTGTGCCTCTCAGAAGTGCATCTTCCTGGGAGCATTGTGGGCTGGGATTTAGCTCAGTTGGTAGAGTGCTGCCCTGCAGTCTCTGAGGTCCTGAGTTCGATTCCCAGCACCATAAAAGTGGGAGAAGGATGTGACAATCAACTCCTGAGGCAATGCCATAAACAGCCATTCAAAACCCTCTGAGGGTCGCTATGAGTTGGACATGACTGTATGGCACCTAACAACAAGGAGCATTGTGTAAAAGCTTGCAGGGGCTTTTGGGTGGGACCTGGTTCCATTCCCAGCTTGGCTGACTTTGGGTAAGGTGCTCAAACTTTCTGAAAAGCCTCTATTTTCCTCTGGGTAGATGAACAAAAGACACAGGATCCACCCTGCAGGGCTTTTTGGATTCACGTTAATAGGCCATATAGTCTCAAATCTACCCCACAGCCAAATCTAACCCACACCCAGGTTTTGGCCATTCCTCACACGGGACAAAAGCTCATAGTTCTAATCTGCCCTTTTCCTTCAATTTCTCCTTGTCCATAGGATGACTGAATATTTGGCAGTGAAGTGAAAGCCCTGATGACATTTCAGTTATGAGGCATGGTGATGAATAATAGGTAAATTTGTTGTCGGGTGCCATTGAGTCAGTACCCAATCATAGTGACCCTATGTACAACAGGTGAAAAAGTATTGTCAGTGCTTCTCTGCTATTCATAGGGTTTTCAATGGCAGATTGATTTTTGGGAGTGGGTTGCCAGGTCCTTCTCCCAAGCCTACAGTGTCTGGTATTCCCAGGTGGTCTCCCATCCAAGTACTAACCAGGCCCAACCCTGCTTGGCTTCCGAGACCTGATGGGATCAGATGCCACAGTGGTACAGCTGTAGGTTAATAGGTAAGTTATAATAACAATAATAAGTAGAATAATGAATTATTGCATTGTAGTTTTTATTACATGCACAGGGGTTCTATAATTTTCCCCAAACCAGCTCTCAATGGCAAATCTAATCTGCCCAGGATTCTAATCTATGTCTGGTTTTTCAGCCCTCTGAAACTGTCAGAAGGGGTGCAGATTAGGTTCAAGAATATACAGTATGCAAATATACAGTATCAACTACAGTGCGTGGAGCCAGCAGAAGACCAGCTCATCAGAGAGGGTCTTCCAGACCAAGAAACAAGCTCCGCTTCCCCTCCCTGGCCTTCACATTTCTGTAAGACATGGTTAGTCATCTGTCATTAGCACTGGGGCTTAATGTGGGCTAGGCATTGTTTGAAGCATTTCACATCTCACAGTAACCCTGTGAGATATTGTCATTATCCCCATTTGGAAGGGCAGTAATTTGTGGCACAGGGTGGCTAAGTGACTTGCCCAAGGCCGCACAGCATAATTGGAATTTCGCACATCTGGTTTGAAAGTCATGGGTCTCAACCCCTGCACTGGCCTTCCCTGCTGCCCCAGTCCTGCCTTCTTTACTGACTGTCTTCTCTGTTGCCCTGCACACCCCAGAGAGAAACTAGTGTTCATTTCTGGGCCTGAAGTTCCTGACCCATAATAAGCAATCCTATTTATTGAGCAAATGGTTATTATTTATAAACTGTTATTGTAGCCTGTACTGTTTCTCATGGGCAAAGGATTGTACAAATCTGTGACCTGCTAGGTCACTCCTTGGCATGTTCTAAAGGCACCTCTTTCATGGTTATCTACCACTCTGGGGTTTTAGAACTCTCTCAGAATTTGTGAACAAGTCCAACTCGCTCTGTCTTTCAGGCGTAGGCTCTTGTCCTCTCTTCTCAGTGTCCACTTTCTGGTCAGCAGCCAGCCTGCCCGATGGGCTGAGCACTTCTCCTTGGCCGGCCTCAGATCCACGCAAATCTTACTAAGCACTCCAGTGCTTTTCAGGTGAAGCAGGTGGTGAGCGCGAGTGCAGAGCTGAATCCCACTGCACCAAAGGGCCATGCAGGCTGGGGGACGGGGGCTGGGCGGAGCTAGGGGCTTCCTCTTGCAGTGCTCTGGCACCTGGCAGGTCCCTTACCCTGGCCCTGGCTGTCTTGCACTGGGCTAACCATCTCTTGAAGGACTTGGGAGGCCCGTCGGTGTTCCTTTAGAAGGCCTTTCCTGATGCCCTCCGCTGTGGTTTGGATCATAAATATCCTCCAAGGGCCCTGGATGGGAGAAGGACGTGGCAATCCACTCCCAAGGCAATCCTGAAACAATCTGCCACTGAAAACCCAATGAGGGTCACTATGAGTTGGACTCCACTCCACGGCACCTAACAAGGGCCCTCTAGGGAAGGCTTGGTCCCCAGCAGGTGGCGCTACTGGGAGGGGGTGGAGCCTTTAGGAGGTGAGGGGGGCGGAAGTCAGGTCACTGGGGGCATGCCCTTGAAGGGGATATTGGGACCCCCGCCCCTTCTCTCTCTCTCTGCTTCCCAGCTGCCAGGAGGTGAGCAGACTTGTCTTCCACACGCTCCGGCAGTGATGCACCGTGCCGCGCAGCCCACAGCCACAAGGTGAAGCACGCACGTGCTGCAGCTTCTGCCACTGTGAGTCAGGCCGCACTTTCTCCTTCACGACGCGGATCATCTCAGGCATCTTGCCCCAGTGATGGAAAGCAATTGAACACGCCCTGTCCGCAGGGATCTGCCTCTTCCGATCCCTCCACTCTCTCCCTGCTTAACCAGCTCCACTTCATGCCGCACCCAGAGTCCATCTTATTTATGTCTGTGTCGTGAACTTGTAGTCTGCCTCACATCTGTCTTGCGCACTGCCATGGCCCTGGAGCTCAAAGCGCGAGTGGCATGCAGTAGGCGCACCATAAATGGTGAAGGAGTAGATGGAGGAACGTGTCATACACTGCATCTTTCTTGGAGAGGACTTTGGCTGGAGGCCATATTTACCTCTGTAGGCTTTGAATCCCACATGAACCTCAGTGAACACTTGAAGAAAAGTGGGATGGGTAACGGCATTTTTCACTTTTGTCATGGCGGGCGTTGGGGGGAAGGCCATGGTGACCCCGATGGCAAGGACATACATTCTTTTTCCCCGAAAGGAATTGGTGTCCAGAGCTAGAACAAAGGAACAAAGAGGGCTTCCAGACTCTGAGTGAGGAGCCTTCTAGAAGAGAGTCAGAGATCCTCACAGTGAGATAGGAGGATCGCCCCCTCCAGAATTTCCTGGGGATTTGTGAAAAATGCTGATTCAGATAAACCAAAGGAAGGGCCTGGAGGCTGAGGCCTGAGCATCTGCCTCACTAAGAAGCTCTGGGAGATGCTGAGCACTTTGCTGCAGGGGGGCAGGGGTGATAAGTCTTGAGAGCAAGAGGATGAGAAAGAGGGAAACAGATTAACAGGCTTCTGGGAAGAATGCGGGAATCCACGTGGGAAAGACAGAATGGGAAGCTGATCTCCCAGGAGTCCTGGGGCTGCCCTGGGTGGGGAACATGGGCCGGATCAGAACCTCTGCTCACCCTAAGAAGACTTCTGAGGCTGGGGCATGTGAGCCTGAGCCTAAGGGGATACCCATGTCTGTCTCAGACCCAGAAAAGGAAGAGAGAAGAAACCTGGATCCGTAAATAGAAACAAGCCGTTTTAGTAAAAGATATTGGAGGGGAAAAGAGAGCATTTGGTAAAAAGGAATGAAGGGCTGCCACGTGCTACAATGTGCATCAACCTTGTACTTGGTGCACACAAAGTGAGAGGAGCCACTGACAAAGAGCAGACGGCATACAGTTGCCCTTGCATGGAATGTCCGGAACAGGCAAATTCATAGCAACAGAAAACACATGAGTGGTTGCCTAGACTCAGGAATAAGGAACTGGGGAAGGCATGGCTAAGGGGAGAGGATTTTGTTTTAGGGTCATAAAAATATTCTAAAAGTGGCTCTGGCGATGAAGGCAGAACTCGGTGAATTGTCCACGAGCCGAGTATTCATCAACAGAAATAATTTCCTTACATTTAACTCAAAGTAAAAAATAGTCTTGGAGTGCAGCTCAGTGGGAGGGTGCTTCCAGAGCATGCCTGAGGCTCTGGGGTCAACCCCCAAGTAGTACAAAAAATTTTAAATGAATTCATTAAATAAAGTAATTGAAAGGAAGCTCCTAAAAAAGAAGCCCCTGGGAGCTATGATTTAATGATCAAAACAGGGTGGAGTAAGGTGGGGTGTATGTTTGGACCCATCTCCACCCCAACTAACAGCCCTTGTATTCTAATTAGCGGAGCTGACTTGAGTGGGCTCTGGGTGCTCCCTGCTCTGCTGGCCATGGTGGAAAGAGGAGCCACTGGGCGGTGAGGGGACAAGAATAGACTCGAGGCCAAGCTGGACAAGAGAATTGACCTCTCATTGGGCTGGATTGTCACAATGGTAGTGTTGAAAGTCTCCCAAGACAAGAGAGGTTGTAACTTCCCTAGGGTAAAGAGTTCCATCTGAGCATGTCCTCCTTGTCCCATTTGGCTGATCAAAATTGCACAAGGGTCTCTATGTGGAAAGCAACCATGGCCTCATACAAGACAAGGACACTGTCTCTTGTCTTGTGGACGTAAATCTGGGCTGGAAACTCCTGTCTGCTGTTAGCTGTGTGACTTTTGGCAAGTGATTTACCCTCTCTCCAAGCCTTAGTTTCCTCATCTATAAAATAAAGACACTATAGGAAGCTAAGCCTGCAGCCGTGCCACTGTGGCATCCAATCCCATCAGATCTCAGAAGCTAAGCAAGATCAGGCCTGGCTAGTACTTGGATGGGAGATGGCCTGGGAACACCAGGTGCTATAGGCTTGGGAAAAGGACCTGGCAACTCACTCCTCACAAAAAATAATCAGCCACTGAAAGCCCTATGAACAGCAGAGAAGCACTGACAATAGTTTCGCCTGTTGTACAAAGGGTCGCTATGAGTCAGATACTGACTCTACAGCACCTATCAACAACAACAACAACAACATAGAAAGCTAAACATGCCTGTTAAGTTCTCAGTCTGTAGACTGTTAAGTTCCTAAACTGTAGAATAGGTCTAATAGTTACCTTCTTGCAAGATTATTGTGAATATTAATGAGATACGGTCCAGGTCTGAGTCTGGCCAATTCAAGGTGCTCTAGAATGCCAGCCTGATTATCTTCCTTCTTTCCTTACTGATTTGTGATTGGAGGCTTGTTTGTGTATACACAACATAAATAATATGGGCAAATTGAACTGAATTTCCTCACTGTTGAAACAGAACATCCCTTCTGTGACTATTGAAATGGTTCTGTGATCTCCTACTCTAGACAGTGCTCTCAGCACTTGGTATATGTGCGATAAATATTTGCTATGTATAGTATGGCTGGGATTTAGCTCAGTTGGGAGAGTACCACTCTGTAGTCTCTGAGGTCCCGAGTTCGATTCTCAGCACCACAAAAAATGGGAGAAGGACATGGCAATCCACTCCCTAGGCAATCCCGAAATAGCCATTGAAAACCCTGTGAGGGTCACTATGGGTCGGACACGACTCGAAGGCACCTAACAACAACAACAACGGTATGGTACAATAACAATGATACCATCACTATATCACTATATTCATCTGATAAGTGATAACTGGACATGCCCCATGTGCTATGAGAATATTGCTGTCACTATAAATATTTGTACAAATTCCGGTCCCTGGGAACTGAGGCAATGTTCTCTCTTCCCCACCTGCTTCTCCCTGGCTGGTGCTACCTTTCATTTGGATGGACAAATGGGATGGATCCGAGGAGCATCTTCGTGAAAGTATTCGGGGCAGGAGCATATGTTACTTGAGCATTTACGTAACTCAGCTGACGCTGGATCGCGTTTCCATTGAGATCCGTGACCATTTTTCTAAAAAGGAAGAACTATTTTTTTTTAATGTTCAGGGTACACTATAACTCATGAAGTGCACCAGTTAATAGAAGGGGCCCTGAGCAGCCGCTCTTCCAGAGGGAGTATTTTATTTGTTTGCAGTTGATAATTTGCCATGTGTAAACAACCTGTAACGATCAAGTCAGGGTAATTAACATTTCTATCACCTTACACATTTATCATTTCTTTGTGTTGGGAACCTTCAAGTTCCTAACTTCTAGTCCCTTATAAAATATACTTAATGATGCTGTAAGCTATAGTTACGCTGGGCTGGGATTTAGCTTAGTTGGTAGAGCACTGCGCTGCAGGCTCTGAGGTCCCCAGTTCAATTCCCAGCACCACAAAAATGGGAGAAGGATGTGGCAACCCACATCCAAGGCAATCCTGAAACAGCCATTGAAAAAACCCTATGAGGGTCACTATGAGTTGGACACGGCTCAACAGCACCTAACAACAACAACATAGTTACGCTACTGTGCTGCAGAATGCTGGAATTTACTCCCCCCACTTCACTGGATATTGGCTCCTGTTATCCAGCCTTTCTCTAGCCCTCGCCCCAGCCCTTCCCAGCTCATAGTGATCTGCACTTCTGAGATCAACTCTTTCAGCTTCCACACGTGAGAGTGATTGGTGTGATACTTGTCTTTCTGTGCCCTGCATATTTCACTTCCCCTAACATCAACCAGCGGGAGATTTTCCGTGGCTTTCTAGGTCAGAGCTCTCTCAGGCTGGACTCCAAGTTTTTTCTAAGTCCCCTGACCCAGCTCTCCCTTACCCTAGTCCCCCAGCCAGTGGGGAAGTGACCCAGCTCCTTAGCTGGGATATAACAGGAACATCTTTCTAATCAGCCCATCCTATGCTCATTCCCACCCTCCCAAGCCCGCCCCCCACTTTGCCCATCTTAAGGGTCACATTTTCAGCAAGCCATTTTTTTCCAAGTCTGAAATGTGTGACTTCTTGGAGGGGAGGGACTGCTTTCACTTCTAAAGCCTTTTCAGCTCAAGGTAGTACCTGGCAGGACTTCTAATCACAGGCAATTGATATTCTACTGGGCATCTTCAGAAAATAATCTGCAAACAAGAGGCTGCAGGCGATAAAAGTCTCTGTCTCTCCCTCACTCCCGCTTTTACAGCTCTCTTTTTTAGAACACGGCTTATGGCTTAATAAAAATACAGCCTGAGCAAGAGCAGGAAACCTTAGCACTTTGCCCAACAATATTATCCTTTTAAGAGTTTTACTAATCGGTTTAAAGTTCTGCCACATTTGGCCAAGAGGTGCCAGGTACCTTCCCCCTGCTGACAAGATTGTCCTTGCATTTCAGGAGCTGGCACGGTTGGCTCAATTAACAGAATGGCCAGGAAAAGGAGGTCAGCCTTGGAAAGCTCAAGACTCACACTGCGCGTGTGATGAGGTGAACAGCAATTTGGCTCTTTGGCTGCATCCAGCCTGCAGACACATCTGCACGTGTGTGTGTGTGTACGAGTGTGCGTGTGCGTGTATACGCACAGACACACACAGGCAGTCACAGGGAGGTTCCCTCCAGAAAAAGCAGCACCGAGGTAGAATAAAGGAGGTCCTGATTTGCTTTTTATCTCCTTGCTGTTAGGGAATTTGTAGTAGATTCTGCAAGGAACACTGCCTGGCTCGCCAGAACTGGCTAATGCACCTGTCAGTTTAGCGGCATCATTGGAGCTCAATCAGTATGGCGCTGGAGGAGTCCCCTAAATGTTTAATTTCTTCCAGCGCTATGAGCATGGTGATAGGTCTTATCAGGATCGTATTGACTGTGCAAAATGAGACCTGGTGTGGAGTGGTTTTCTTGAAGGGAGAGGCATTAAAAACACACACCAGGAACCCAGTTAACAGGTTTCTAATAATATCATCTTAGACAGACATCACATTTTGATTCCCACCACCTCGGTCTTGATGCGTACACACAGATTACTCAGCCTTCCCTAAAACACACCATCTAGCTGGGAGCTGACAAGGAGACAGAGTATGTGGACGGTTAGCTTTAAGAAGAAGGCCTTTGCCTAGGAACTTTGGCACAGCAATCACTAGATTAAATGCAAGGTTTCCTTAAGGGCAGAGGGACTGCAGATAATTTCAGGAAGATGCATTGGACCTAAGCTGATCAGAAGTTACACGGTATGGTTCGTGTAAGAATACTCAGCTCAGTTGGTAAAGCACAGCTCTGAAGTCTCTGAGGCCCTGGATTTGATCTCCAGCACTGCAAAAACAGGAGAAGGACATGGCCGCCCACTCCCAAAGCAATCAGCCATTGAAAACCCTATGAGGGTCTCTACAAGTCAGACACCGCTCGATGGCCCCTAACAACAATAACAACACATACTTTGCAGACATTTTTTTACCACATATACAAAGTGAATAAATGTAGGATTAATCTTTGCTCTAAAAACCGGAGACATAGAAACACTAACTTCCTTATTCGTTCCCTCATCAATACTGGTTAAGTACTGAGATCCAGGTGCTGATCTTAAGGCACTCCTAGACCAGAAGGGGGCTGGGATTTAGCTCAGTTGGTAGAGTACTGCACTGCAGTCTCTGAAGTCCTGAGTTTAATTCCCAGCACCACAAAAATGGGAGAAGGACCTGGCAATCCACTCCCAAGGCAATCCCGAAACAGTCAGCCATTGAAAACCCTATGAGGGTTGATATGAGTCGGATACCAACTCGACGGCACCTAACAACAACAACAGACCAGAAGGGGAAGGAGGTACAAAAATGTCCAACCCAGCCTGAGGAATGCTGGTGACGGGGCAGCACACAGGTACCGTGGGGGCACAAGGAAGAAATGCCCCACTCTACCTGCCTGGGGGCCAGGGTTTAGCTCAGTCCATAGAGCGCTGCTCTGTGCTCTCTGAGACCCTGGTTTTGATCCCTAGCACCACAAAAATGGGAGATGGATCTGGCAGCCGACTCTTGAAACAACCCCCCAAAAATCAACTATCGAAAACCCTATGAATAGCTGCCAAGCACTGACACAGTGCTAGGCATGTTGCAATGTTCCAGAGTGTTTCATTCTGTTGTACATAGGGTCATTGGGGGTCAGATCTGACTCGACAGCACCTAACAACAACAACAACAACAACGATGATGATGCCAACAGTGGCCAGGGGAGGCAGGAGGTAGCCCTGGAAATTTTCCCAAGAAGAGACTCAAGTTGGGGCGAGAATACTGGCTGGATTTTCCAGACATGAAGTGGACTTTATGCCATTCCTGATAGAGAGGAAAACTCTGGTAGAGGCACCGAATAACGAGACAGACATACAGTGTTGGGCAAAGCATTGATGTCACAGCCCTCGAGGCAGGAGGCCCCTGGCAGAGCTGAGCAGCCAGCCCCAACAGCGGGGTCCATGCTGGGAGCAGGCGGCATAGCCTGCAGGCCACGGTGGGCGTCCACTCATCATGCAGAATTACTGTTGTTCTTATCAAGCTGCTGTCAGGTAAGGGACCACATCATGGGAGACCTGAGAGGAGCACGCGTCATGCAGTGCCACACAGCGATGACAAGTGACAGACTACGGGTGGAGCAAAGGAGAGAGTGCCGGGGCTTGGAAAAGCACACGTGGAGGGACCCTGAAGGAAGTCAGGAGCGCAGGAAGGAAAAGGTGTGCGAGTGAGGCAGTGTGTGGGCGCGTGGGAGTGAGCGAGTGTGCATGTGCGTCAGTGTGTGGACATGACAGGGAGCGTGTGCATGTGTGTGTCAGCGTGTGAGCCTGTGAGAGTGTGCATGGGTCCATGTGTGAGCATGTGAGAGTGAGCGTACACGTGTTTGTGTCAGTGGGCAGGCATGTGAGACTGTGTGCCTGTATGTCAGTGTGTGAGCATGTCAGTGTGTGCATGTGTCAGTGTGCAAGCATCTGAGAGTGAGCATGTGTGTGACTGTGTGGATATGTGAGAGCATGAGCACCTGCATGTGTCTCTGTGAGCATGTGAGGGTGAGTGTGTGTGTCAGTGTGTTAACATGTGAGAATGTGTGTCAGTGTGTGAACATGTGAGAATGTGTGTCAGTGTGTGAGCATGTGAGGGTGAGTGTGTGTGTCAGTGTGTTAACATGTGAGAATGTGTGTCAGTGTGTGAACATGTGAGTGTGTGCCAGTGTGTGAGCATGTGAGGGTGAGTGTGTGTGTCAGTGTGTTAACATGTGAGAATGTGTGTCAGTGTGTGAACATGTGAGAATGTGTGTCAGTGTGTGAGCATGTGAGGGTGAGTGTGGGGGGGTGTGCACCAGTGTGTGAGCACATGAGAGTGAGCATGTGTGTGTGCTGGTGTGTGAGCACGTGAGAGTGTGTGCGCCAGTTCGTGAGCACGTGAGAGTGAGAGTGTACACACGTGTGTACATGCGCCAGTCTGGACGAGAGCCAAGCGTGCAGAAGGACTCCGAGAGGCGAGTGAGCTGGAGAGGTGGGTTGTTAGGAAGGCGGCCTGCTGTCAAGTGTTTGGCTACAAAATGAAGAGCAAGGAGAAGAAATGAGAGACACAGGGAACTTTTGGAGGTGATGGATCTACTTAGTACTGTGGCTGCATGAGACAAGCATAGGCGCATACGTCCAAACCCACCAGACTGTATACAGACATGCACTAGCAGTGTGTTCCGTACGTCACTAACACCTCTCAGAACTAGAAAGACAAAAGAATAGAGAAGGGATCCCAGAGAGAGTGTGTGTGTACTTGCGCTCTCTCTCTCTCTCTCTCTCTCTCTCTCTCTCTCTCTCTCTCTCTTTTCTCACACTAAAGACACAAGGGGAAGGGCATCTTGCAAGCTAGGAAGCAAGCCCTCACAAGAACCCAACCCAACCAAAAAATATTTCTGTGGCTTACAAATAAGTAGAAGCTGGGTACCACTATGCACACCTGTGAGCCCAGCTACTTGGGAGGATGAGCAAAGAGGAGTGCGAGTTCGAGTCCAGAGGCAGCTTACACAACTTCACAAGACCCTGACTCAGAACAAAAAATAACAAAGGGGTTGGAGGTGAAGCTCAGTTGTAGAGCACTCGCCTAGCATGCGAGAGGCCCTGGGTTCAACCCCCAAAGGGTACAAAAATAAATGAATAAAATAGATAAATGAATGCAGGCAGGGGCCATGGCCTACCGGCAAGCTGCACCAGCAGGAAAGAAAGCAGGAGCGAAATCTGCCTCCTGGTGAGCCAGTCTGTCCCTTGGGGAGGTGGTTTTGACCTTGAGCTCCTAATGCCCAAAGCGAGAGGCAAGGGTCATAGTCTACGGCCAGCAAGGGCCTTACAGGAGAATCCGCCCCTGCTGCTGGAGCTGATGAGCGCGCCTACAGAAACACAGGCTCCTGGGATTTCCAGGTACCTGGGATTTCAGGCCACCACTGCGCTCAGTAAGCCTGCAGCCATAGCCCTGTGGCATCCGATCCCGTCAGATCTCGGAAGCTAAGCAGGGTCAGGCCTGGTTAGTACCTGGATGGGAGACTGCCTGGGAACACCAGATGCTGTAGGCTTGGGAGAAGGACCTGGCAACCCCCTCCCAAAAATCAATCTGCCATCGAAAACCCTATGAACAACAGAGAAGCACTGACAATAGTGTTTCCCCTGTTGTACAGAGGGTCGCTATGAGTCGGATACCGACTGGACGGCACCTAACAACAACAACAACAACAACTGCGCTCAGTAAGGGAGCCACATAGGCATCTGCAGGCTCTTTTAAAAAGTAGGGAAGGGAGGTACCGGAAGTTTGCATTAGGGCCAATGGGAAGCTAGTTTGGTTAGCAAGGCCATTCATTAGGCCTCCATGGACAAGAAAAGCGAAGGGCCAAAGACTGCCAATGCCTTGTACTATTTTTATCCCCCTGTTGAAAATACATGCTGTTGTCCTGGGAGAGGTGCTTGATTTGACGTAGTAAACTTGTCTCATGCTTTTCATAGAGAAAATGCCCAGTTGTTTGAAATAAATCCAATGGTATTGTATTAAGTCCTGTTTCTTAAAAAGTACTTGGCGTTTCACTTCTATGCTAAGCCAAAGAAAGTGTCTAGAGCTGGGGGGAGCGATGCTTTAAAATGGCTGCCTGTGGGGCCCCCCAGCACAGGGGAAGTACAAATCACAGTCACTCAGGGTCTTTCCCTGGCCCACCCAGGCCAGACCCCAGCAGCCTGTGGGGACAGAGTGAAGCATAATGGGAAGAAAGAAAGGAGCGTGGAGAGAAGATGCCCAGGAAGAGGGCGAAATAGGACGACTCTTGCAATCTTCCCCAGAGAGAGCTGTAGTGGCTTCCATTTAGACACTGATGTCCTTGACAAATGGAATTTTTTCCCCCACGACCGGATAAATGACTTGGAGTTAAATTTAATATTTTTTTTCCTTCAGAAAAGAAATAATCATTAGCTTCTGAAGCAAAATTGGAGTTAAGGCTCCAGTGATATAATAATAATAATTTTCACTCACACGGATTCTTGAAGCAAAGGTCTCGGAAGCTTTGCCAAACATTAATTAATTAAGCCTTCCGGGTCCCCCTAGGAGGCAGGTAGCTATTATCTCAGCTTTCCAGATGTGGAAACTGAGTCTCAAGGAGGTGAAAGTGATTTGCCCAAGGTCACTGTGGGAATGAGCAGTGGAACAGAGATTGAAATTGCAGAAGCTGCCCCCGTGGCCGGAGTGGGAAAGCTTGCTGAATTTTCTCCCTCTGGGACCTGAGGCTGGGTCTGCAGACAGTGTGGGGGAAGGAGCTGGGGGCCTAAT
Source organism: Pedetes capensis (assembly GCA_007922755.1). NCBI lineage: Eukaryota > Metazoa > Chordata > Mammalia > Rodentia > Pedetidae > Pedetes > Pedetes capensis. The sequence continues at coordinate 94,638 of VMDO01002330.1, forward strand.
GCATATGCAGGACAAAGAGAATTTCTGTCCACTGAGCCTGTTGAAGACGGGAGGCCAGGGAGGGGCTCCACAAGCTATCTGTTTTCATTTGTGAGGTCCTTCGGTGCATCACTGCTGAGATCTGCAAATGAGCAGGGCATGGTTAAGGAAGACAGGATTACAAAATGCTCCTGAGAGAAAACACCGTGTCCCACTTTTCACAGGATTATTTATACCTAATGTGTGTGTTCGGTTTCTGCAGAAAATAAAATCGAGCAACACAAAGGAGTATGGGTGGAGAAGGTGACTCTTAGACAGAAAGAAGGGCCTGAAAAGACTCTCCTATGTGCCCATCAATCTCCCTGCTTCACCCACCACGAGGCGCCCCGGGGTCTGCAGGGCCTCCTGGGGAATTTGGTGGGAAAGGCTGTTTGCTTGCGGGGAGGAAAGCGGTGGAACCCGGGCCTCTCCTCTCCACGCCTCGTTTAGCAGCTGACAAATGCGGTGGGTGAGGCCCTGCCTCCCCAGCCCTCTGATCTTGGGTGCTTCCGACACAGATTCTGATATTTCCTCGTGAGATTAGGCTTCCCATAATGAATCTGATTCTCCCGTTCGTCCTCTCTCCCCCTCGCAACTCTGGAGCCCCTGAGAGTTGATCTGATGCAAGATGAATCGCCCAGAGACTCCTGGCACATCTTTCTTTACACTTCACCTCCCCCACTGCGGAGGAGAGATAGGCTTTTCCCTCATCCATCAGGAGTCGGCGTGACAGGGCTGGCGTTCTGCAGGCCTGACCCACTGCGTCTTTCCCTCTCCGCCCTGCTTCAGTGCTTAGTTTGCTTCTCTGCTCAATCGGGACCCTTATAAAAAGACTGAAATTGTAGTAGCCTCGGACTCAAAAAACTCCAAATAAAGAAAGTCAAAAATAAATAAAATAGAAATAATAAGAGGGCAAAACCAAAAAGCATTTAAACGATAATGTAAGAAGTCACTTCGAGATTCGTTGATTTCAGTGGAGTCTTCCCTTTAAATAGGACATTGTGAAATGCTAATACACCCTGCCTTTTTTCCTTTTCCTTTTTTTTTTTTTTTTTGTCATGTTATCAATCTTAAAATTTCCCTAGAGGGCCAAAGGTAAATCCTATATGCTTGATTTCATAGGCTGGGAAAACGAGACAGAGGTGAAGATGGGGGGTTATAGTGCAAGGCCAGAGGAGTTAGGCTTGCTTGGCCAGGAAACAGGACTTGAGGAAAAAGTTGGGGAAGGGCTCTGTGTGAGGGGAATAACCAGTATAAGGCAGATGCCGAGACATCCCCCTCTCTCTCCACCTCCCGAAGGAATAAAAATAGCTTCCGTCTTTCACACTGTGAAACATGCTGTGGAAGTCCCTAAGTGTCCATGAAGAGCGATAGGTTTCAGGCCAACCCAGGATGAAATCAACTCAAATGAACTCTGACTCATGGTTAGCCTTTGGGGACAGGAGGAAGGACTCGGTTACTCATCTCTAACATGGGAGAGTCCATGCAGAAGACTTCTAAAATCTCTCTTAAGACTAAGGCACTTTGATTTTTGTTAGGAACAGGGTTTGGTGATATTAAAAATGATTGAGGAGAGTTAGGACACATTGCCATACTGGACATTTTTAAATCAAGACAAGCAACCCAGGGGAAGATTTGACAGGGACTCGCTATGATCAAGGGCAAACTCAGGATGCACCCAGACAGCCCTGACCCAGATGATAGCGAGACTTCTCACCTGGACCAGGGAGGAGAAGAGCCTTCTAGAACTGTTTCATCAAAACCCAATGCCGATCCGTTGGGCCATCCATCTGTCCTCATCAACACCATGGCAGTAGCAACAAATGATCAGGACCCGCTGCCCATGGTGAGGGGGCTTCACAGCCAGGCTGCCATGAGTCAACTCCACTGACAGGCTGGAGTCATAGGAAACGCTGCAGGGTATGGGATGAGTGAGTGGTCACAGCATTTGCCCCTGGGTTGGTCTGGCCACAGTGAGTTCCTCAAAGCCCCAACACTGTCCTATCATTTTTTTTCCTTCACAGATGACATGGGTGGGGGCAGAGGGGACCTTTGCTGCAAATGTTACTGGAATATTTAATTAAGTACCATTTGAAATTTTTGAATGGGAAATTGCCACATTAGTAATACATGATTATTACCCATTTTCTTTAAACATAGGGCCAACTACTAAGCTGTTAGGCGCAAACACGAAAATTACAAAAATATTCAGATATCCATTATCTGGGACTCCGTTTGCCAAGCATCCTATCTAATCAGGGAAAGCCTGCTGGAACAGATGGGCCTTCCATTGGGCCCTTCCGCGCCAGGAAACTTGGACTTACTGGGACCAAGTGAATCCAAGAGCCACATGCTGCCGCCTCTGTGAAAACTCATTTCCCCTCGGCAGATGCCGCTTCTCTTCTAACACTGCATTGTCCCACCTGAAACCCCGAAATTCTCACTTCTGTTACACAGAGCTAGGAAGGTGAACTTGGACTTTTCTGAGACAAAGGTCTGGGGGGCTTTGCAAGCAGCCAGAAATCTTTCGGGGCTGTTCCTGGGTGACCTCGACTGTCTGCAGAGGGACAGAGGGAAGACAGAGCCCACTTTAAGGAGAGGGCTGTTCAGAGCTGTTAAGCACAGGTGCTTTGACATAGAAAAAGTACCTTCATTTCAGCTCCCTATTTATGAGTAGTTTACAGAAAGCTTTGGAGCCAAAGGAAACAAATTTGGTAAACACAGTAAGTAATAGATTCAACAAATACAGCTAAGGATAAAGGACTAATTTACATTTAATGAGACAGAGATTGTTTATTAAATAAGAAATGGTTGCGCTTATGAAGCTGGCCTTAAAGGTTTTTCAGGAGGAATACATTAAGCTTTGAATATAGCTTTTTCATATTCAGAAGATGTGACTGGAGGAGTGGGGGGAAGGGAGAAGCTTGCAGAATGAATAAAGAATGTAGGAAGCTGATAACTTCTTCTAGAATTTAGAGCACTGGACAAAAATGTAATGGAAAATAAATTCCACAAAAGGTTCCCTTCCATGGGTGTTATACCGCAGGCTGACCCCACGGTATTGATTTTTAAAAAAAATAGTGTATGATTACTAGAGAATTGATGGCATGTTGGAACATATATTCTGGCCTTGACCTTGCTTGTATAATGGATTTTTGAATCAAAATTTCTTCAGCGGTGTTTACAACTATGGGAATCTCTGTTGGCTGCAGCTCTTTCTATCATCTCTAAGGGAGGAAAAACTGGGATTTCCCACACAGAAAGCTCTGTAGCCTCACCTAAGAGATGAGACTCAACAAAACTCTGAGCATAGTCAGGCTCTTCTATCAGTTGCAAAGGCCAACGGAAACACGGAATGGGTTCACAACTTTTAACCGAAGGGTCTCCCAAAACCACGTTCGGGGGCCAGAAATTGGCTCATTCATCTGGGGGACAAATCATGCTGTGTCATGTCCTAAACAGCACCATATGCACAGTCAGGACAGCTGACTTTGGCTCCTGGATGGCCACCAGCTGGTTGTGGCAGGAAATTCTAGTTTTCACCGATTCCACTTCCTGTTTTGACAGCTGGAGATGCGCCAGCTGCCTGAGCACTGGGATGGACCACACACCAGTGTTCTGGTCAGCAAGACGAGAGCGGAGGGGATGCTCATACCTTCCACTCAAGTCCTTGGAAGAAATGAATGTATTCTCCCTGGGGTCTCCTATTCTTCCCTGGAGCCAGTGACCCGGATGCGATGGTGAAAGCTGAGGCTGCCACACTGGAGCTAGAGTTAAAAGTTTAGTGACTGAGAAACACTCGGCCAGCCCTACACCATTGACTTACTCAATGAGAAATACATTTCCACTTTAATGAAGCCCCTGCATTTGGGGTGGCCTCATTACAGTGTCTTCGCCTCAGCTAATATGGAGCTTCGTTGTAACGGCCTTCGAAATTAAGACATTATTTTGTGCGTTTTGCCTCTGTTTGGAACATAAACTCCTTCAGGGTTGCAACTATATCTAATAAATGTGAGGCCACGAGGCTACTGTGTTGTACTTATTCTCATGGATAGGAAGATTATGAATAGCCAAAAAAGAAAAGGAGAAGCAAAACAAAATCCTTAAGTATATATATATATATATATATATATATATATATATATATATATATATATAAAACCCATTTGCCACTCTATCACAGAAGTGTCGAGAATACTGGATTGAAACAGGAGCTGTTGATAAGTCTTTTTGTCCTTTTCTTTGCAGTGCTGGGGACCAAACCCAGGGCTTCATGCATTCTAAGCCAGCATGCACTGCCACTGAGCTGTATTCCCACTTCAGCTGATTAAGACTTTTTTTTTCTTTTTGTAACAGAGGAATACTGTTTGGAATAGCCACCTACTTTACTAAAGAGAATTAGAAGAAAAGCTTTAGATCAGGCCTTTGGGTACATGGATGAAACTGTGCGAACATGGAAGATGACTTATCAGAGGAAACCCAAGGCAGCCAGAACAAAACTGACTCTGTGTGACAAACAAAACCACACTTCACTCTTGCTCTTTTTCTTTTTTTTAACATACTCTAACATGCATTTCAGAGTGATTACTTCAATTGTACTTTGAATTTGAGTTTTTATTAAGAAAGTATGCAGACTAAGCTCAGTGTTGGTGAGTTTTAGGCAGGCCTGGGCTACTTAGTGAGACCTTGTCTCAAAAACAAAGCAAAACAAAACAGGACAAAAAAACAAAACCAGGAAAAAATGTTCAAACAACACAGAAAATGGTAAAATCTGCCCATATATCAACCATTCAGGTTCAAACAATTATTAAGATTTTGCTGTATTTGCTTATCTGTTATTTGGTAGGGAAGGGTTCTTTTTATTTTTCTTTTCTCCCCTCCTCCCATTTTTGGAGATCAGTGTGAACCAGACATACATAGAAACCTGAATTCTCTGCCTGTCAGGTTGAAGTCCTATACAATGTGAGCAGAGCCATTCACAGAGCCCCAAGGAGGGCAGGGACAGCATTCCTTCTCCTCAGCCTCACCTCTGTCCTCTTGAAGACATGAACGAGGCATCCAACTGTCATGGTGGCACCCGCCTGGCATGTTAACATCCTGCTTTGCAGGCCAAAGCCTGAGCTGAGGTTGTTAGCCTCTTGCCGGCCCCACTAGCAGATAATGCCCTCCAGCTCTCCAGGGCTCCCGTTGGAATGGGGGGCACATACACAAAGAGGGAGAGGATCCCAGCAAAACCTGGGAACTAAACAGACTTGTGGCTCTAAAAGAAAAAGAAGACCAGCTGAGCCTTTTGGCATAATGGAATCAGTAGGGTTTCTATTATAAAACTCTGGGGACCTTGGAATGGGCCTGTCTTTTGGTTTCATGATTCTCTGAATAATCCCAGGTTTCTGGTTATTATGGATGTTTCCAGGTCTGTGTGCCTCCAGCCAACCACAGCAGGTATGTCAAATGTGCAGGTATCCATGAATAGACTCAGGGGCAGAGAACCAGCACAGGGGACAGCCACAGGGGACTCTGTGTTGTTTCTAGGCTGCAAGGAGAAAGACAGACAAAAGGACGAAGGTCTCAGCGGTTTCCGTACAGGCCACATCAGCCTCAGGGTCCCTGTGCACAAGATGGTGTCTGTGTCTGAAGTGGCTGGACCCAACAGATAGAAATCTCAGTGCACAGTGCACAGGATTTACTCAATAGGATGTGTGGAGGGAGGGCAGTTTGGGATGGAGTGTGACCAGTAGGTAACTTCCTTCTTTCCAATGGCCTTCATGCAGAATTTCTAGAGAGCTACACAGTACTGCCCTCCCAGCCCAGTGTGTGCTGCACGATCATGATGCTAACCTTTGGGACTCCACTCTAGTTATATTCCAGTCTTCAGGCACATTTAATGTTTCCTCAGAGATGGTGGCTCAGCTCGGTAGACCTCTACTCACCTTCTATCCATCCATCTGCCCCACACTCCCCGCCTCCCTGTCATCAAAATTCTCCAGGAAGCTTCTAATTGTATAAGGCACAAATGAATCAACAAAAAGGTCCCCTACTCTCAGAAGGGGGAAGGACCTGGCAACCCACTCCCAAAAGTCAATCCGCCATTGAAAACCCTAGGAATAGCAGAGAAGCACTAATAATAGTGTTTTGCCTATTGTATGTGGGATCGCTATGAGTCAGACACTGACTCAGTGGTACCTAACAACAACACAACAACAACTCTCAGGAAGCTGACAGTCAAAACAATACCTGCCAGTCAAAAGGAAAATCCCAGAGACTCCTGTGTGTCATAAAACAGAGCTGATAAGGCATGATCAAGCTAATCTGAAAATGGGTCTTTCAGATTAGAAATAAGTCTATTACAAATGCTCCTTGACTTATGATGGCATCACATCCTGATAAACCCTTTGTAAACTGAAAATATTATTACATAGAAAATATCCTTAAGTGCAAAATGCACTCACTATACATACCCTGCCAAACATCATAGCTGACTTAGCCTTTTATACATGTTCAGAACACATGCATCAGCCTAGAGTTGGACAAAGTTGTCTAGCCCAAAGTTTGCTTTCTCATAAAGTGTTGAGTATCTCATGTAATTTATTGAATATGGTACTAAAGATGAAAAGGTTATACGGGTATGCTTTCACCCATCCTAGTTGAAAAATTGTTGAGTCAAAATTTGGGTAGCATCTGAACTGGTTTTAGGTGAAGGAACCTGAGCTTCCTGAAGGAAGAGGGCCATGTGGCATTAAAGTGTGGAAGACCTTGGCACTATAATCGCATCACCATGACAGAGGGGCTGGGATTTAGCTCAGTTGGTAGGGTGCTGCGCTGCAGTCTCTGAGGTCCAGAGTTCAATTCCCAGCACCGCAAAAATGGGAGAAGGACCTGGCAATCTACTCCCAAGGCAATCCTGAAACAGTCAGCCATTGAAAACCCTACGAGGGTCGCTATGAGTTAGATACCGACTCGACGGCACCTAACAACAACAACCATGACAGAAGGAATGGAATCTCCTTCACAGCTGTGATCGTGGCCTCTCGCCTATGCCTTTGTTTTCAAAGGATCTTGAAGCACAGAAGGGTGAAGTGACTTTCACAGAGTCAGGGGGTCAAGGGGCAGGTGAGGCTCTGGCCACTGCTCTTTGAATCTTGCTTTGCTGTTCATTCCTCTGAGCCAAGTCGCTCAATCCTTAGAACAACAGCTCTTTCAGCGAGCACATCCCAGTCACAAAGGCGTTTGTGAACATTTTCTTTCCTCCCCAGGTGAGTGGCTTCACTGCCCAGGTAAGAGTCACCTAAGTATTTCCTTTAAAACTCGGGATGAGCTGCCTCTGCCTGGCATGGAATCGATTTCAAAAAAACAGAAAAACAGAAGTTACAAATCACCTGGAAACCCCCCTTGCAGCCCCGCACACTTAGACACACACAAGCAGACACGGAGACAGTGAATATGTTAATCTTATCATCGGTGTTCAGCCCTGGAATAGCGAAAGTAACAACAATAGCTAACATTTGCAACATGGTCTTCTAAGATAGGTTTTTTTCAATTAATTGTCAAAATTTCCCATGTGATAGGTACGCCTTGTATGGTCTTTTTACAGAGCAGGATACTGAGATGCAGAGAGTTCAACTAATTTGCCCAGTGATTCAAACTTATAAATGACAGAATCAGGCTTTAAATTCATGTACTCTGACTTATCCACTATTACATATCATTTCTTGTAAGAGTGTAATCGGAAGGTTTTAAATATAACGCTCTGCTTTTAATGTTATCTCTATAGAAGAGGTTGTCTTTCCACAGTGATTGATGATTTGGGGAATGAGGGAAGAGGTGGTGGTAATGTTTTTTCGGTTCTAATGGCCTCATGCTTGAAACGGAAGGTGATTAGGACTGGATGAGAGAGTTGTACAAGAAGTACCTTGGTTTCTAATCTTGCCATTTGCATTCATTTTCACCCTCTTTTTTCCAATTGTCCATCTCTTTTGAACTCAGCTCCTCAACTCTGAGAACATGTTCTTCAATCCAAAAATGCTCAATAAATAAACTTTCATTCACAAGACGCCCACCTAGGATTTCCCTGACAGCATAAGAGGCTTTCCTTTGGCTCTGTTCCCTTGCCGACTGCTCTCCTCCGCAGGCGCATGGATACAGAGCCGGAAGTCTCCAGTCATCCCATAGCAGCCCCTTCACTGTAATGTGATGCCTTCTTGCTCACCACCCCTGGGGTCCTTGTCTGGGGGATCCCTGGGCACTGTCAACTCCTAGGCATTTAAAATTTTTTCTATGAAGTCAATTCCTGCCTGTGAGAAGAGATGTTATCAGAGAAAGTGTGTTCTGTGCCCCAGGAGGTTGTCAGCCTCCTAGAGGACAATTTTGACAAAGAAAAGAGAAGGCAGGAGCAGAGGCCTTTCCTGCCTGGGCAAAAGCTAGAAACATCCTCTCCCCGGATACCATCTGAAAATAGAAGCTGCCAATTGATCTGGGACCAACTGATGGAAATGAAGAAAGAGCCATAGAAACGTGTTCCCAGACTGCTTTCTACTTTACTCTCTCCTAATCTACCTATGGACTGGGGTTTACCTCAGTTGGTAAAGTGCTGTACTACAATCTCTGAGGTCCCAAGTTCAATTCCCAGCACTGCAAAAGTGGGAGAAGGACCTGGTAATCCACTCCCAAGGCAATCCCGAAACAGTCAGCCGTTGAAAACCCTATGAGGGTCGCTATGAATCAGATAACAACTCGACAGCACCTAACAACAACAACAACAACAACAATCTACCTATGGGCTGCGGTTTAGCTCAATTGGTAAAGAGTGTCACATTGCATTCTCTGGGGACGTGGGTTTGATCCCCAGCTTCACAAAAATGGGAGAAGGACGTGGCAATCCAATCCCGAAGCAATCAGCATTGAGAACCCTAGAAGGGTTGCTATGAGTCGGACCCAACTCAACAGCACCTAAGAATAACAATCTACTTGTGAGCTGCAGTTTAGCTCAGTTGGTAGAGTGATGCTAGGCACTGTCTGAGGCCCTGGGTTCAATCCCCAGCACCACAAAAAATGGGAGAAGGATAATATAATCTGTTCCTGAAGCAACCCCAAGCAATTAGCCCTTGCAAACCAAATAGCAGAGATGCACTGCCACAGTGCCAGGCTGTTCATTCTGTTGTAAATAGCGTTGTTATGAGTCAGACCCAACCCTATGGCACCTAACAACAATCCATCTATAACAAGATACACCACAGGCTGCAGACTTTGGGAATGTACATGCAAGTCAGCCCCATTAGTTAATTCTCCTGCATGGACAGCTCTGTTCAGCCATCCATCCCATCATCAAGAAAAGACCTGGTCCCTTCTGATGGGTTCCCAAGACTTTCACCTTTAGAAGACTGTCTCCAATACAGATTTAATCATTAGGACCAAATGGCCACTTCACCTAATGGAATTTTGCCCAGTTTATTCCATCTTCCTTTGAAGAACCAACCAAAAAAGAACCAAACAAAATGCCACATGGTATAAGTTGACCCTGACCGCAGATTAGGAGCAATATTGGTATTTATGTTACATTGGTAATGTGTGTGAAACTAACTATGTTGAAGACATATTGGTGACCTAGACAATGTGTGAATTCTTTAAGAGTCAAGTTCTTTTGTCTTGCCCTGCTAGCCTCCCAGAGACACCTGGAGTAGTTTAATTAGAACGGGCAGCTAGGACAGATGTCTGCCAACAGTCGCTATCCTCCAATCAGAGGAGAGCTGAGACATGGTGCCCCGCAAAAGGAAAAGCAAAGCACTGCCAAGCAATGGATGAGTTTCTCCAAGAATTAGAGGGAGGAAAGTCTAGGTATTTCAAAGAACCTTATTTTAACATAATTGTTCTTGATACATTGCAAAGTTCTGTTAGACAATAATTTAAACCCAAGGGAATCTTTTGTTTCTTGCTTGTGAATTACCTTAGATGGCAATGCCTAAAACAATTTTAAAACAAGGAGAAATTAGTAAGCTGTACTGCTAACAAATAACGTGTCATCTCCCTTTCTGCTCATGAGTTACTCCTGTGTGTGCAGGTATGCATGCGTGTGGGTGCATCTACGTGTGCCTTACGTGTGTAAGTACTTGAAAGGTGGCCTGAGTGACCTTTGTGTACTAAAAGAGTATTTGTAGCAACACTTGTTTATAAATTATTACATCCCTGAGGGTCTTGATTTTCCCTGCCCAAATCTCCTGTAACTCAATGTAGTTTTGATCCACAATTGATATGCCACTAAATACAGAAAGAATTTAGGGTATAACTTCTTCAAGGTACAGCTTAAGTTTCAGACTATCACAGGGTCATCAATTAAGTTATTGTTACTCATTCATTCTTTCAATAACTTGTATTGAGAGTGTACTTTGTGCCAAACATTGTTCTAAAATTGTGGACATAACTATGACAAAGTTGTGAAAGGGAGACAGATATGTCAATACTTGAAGACCAAAAAGCCTGAAAAGTATCCAAATCAAAATAAGTACAGGTATTGAAATAGTAAAGGAGAGAGAAGAGACAGCTCCTACAGGATGTAAAGGCAGGGAGAAAAGCATCCACAGAGAGAGGGCCATTTGCTTGGGTCTTGAACAATTGATAGATGAGTAGGACTGACCAGGCACAGAATGGAAACAAAAGGAATGGCAGTAAAGGGAGTGACAGGTTTCTGCTAAGAGGGCTTGAAATAGCAAGTGGCCAAATTCACTGGAAATGAGAGCAAAATATATGGGGGTGGGAGGTTATAGATGTTCATGGTTGGCGTATGGACAGGTGGAAACTTGGTTTTATGGAGGATGGACAAATGATGACAATCTTGAAACTCTGATACAACGTGGTAAGATTTGCCTTTGAGGAGGGTTCCCTGGGAAAAGGGAGGCAAGGGAAATTACATGGAGAAGGGAATAGAAACCATAACCACGAAGGATGCAGAAATGTTACCGTGACCTAGGCCAGAAACCACACGGTTCTGAGTAAGGTGATGGTGGTGGGCACGAAGGGTGGAGATGCATTTCCACAAAGGGTAGGAGGAGGAGTAAACTGGGTTTGGGAACCAACTGGACATAGACCATGTGGGAGAAGAAGGAGAAAGCCCCACTCCCTGATTTCCAGAACAGGATGGTGCCACCGTTTGTAAAGTTAGGAAATATGAGAGAAGATTCAGACTTGAAGGTGGTAATGATGAGTTCAGGTATAACGCTCAGAGTCCACAGCAACTGTGGGCCATCAGGGGAAGCCTAGCACACAGGAGAGTGGAATAATAAATATGTGTTCACATCTAGATTTTTAAACCTTTCTGAAACCTTGTGGGCTGGGATTTAGCTCAGTTGGTAGAGCGCTGCTCTGCAGCATCTGAGGTCCCAGGTTCAATTCCCAGCACCGCAAAAATGGGAGAAGGATGTGGCAATCCACTCCCAAGGTAATCTCGAAACAGTCAGCCATTGAAAACCCTATGAGGGTCGCCGGACACTACTTGATATCACTTAACAACAACAAAACCTTGTGGAATATACAACAAATAAAAAGTGCATAAGACATACAGGGGCAGCCTGATTTATTATTGTAAACTGGCACCTTTGTAACCACCACCCAGGCAAAAATGAACACTGCCAGTAGCCCAGAAACCCTCACACTCCCTGTGTCTCTTCTACCTCTTTCCTTTCATATGCTCCGTTTCTTCACTAAGTATAATCCCTACCCTATATTATATCACCCTCCATGTGTCTGTCAGCTTACCATGCTGTGGGGGCTTGCGTGTTGTTGGGATGCTGAAAGCTATGCCACTGGTATTTCACATACCAGCAGGGTCACCCATGGTGGACAAGTTTTAGCTGAGCTTCCAGACTAGGATAGACTAGGGAGAAGGACACAACAGCCTACTCTCAAAACAATTAGCCATTGACAACTCTATGAATAGCAGAGAAGCACTGTCAAATATAGTGCCAGAAAATGAGCCACCCCTGCCCCAGGATGGAAGGTGTTCGAGAAATGATTTGGGGGGGGAAGTTGCTTCTTTAAAGTAGAGTTAACCTTAATGACAAGAATGGAGCAAAGCCCCCTGGGACTTCCTTTTGCTGATGTGGCACAACTTAAAATGAGAAGAAACATAGTGGTTGCAATAAAACATAAAAAGATCATGTGCATGGCACAGGGTTGGGTAGTGTTTCTACCTGCTGTACTTAAGGTTGCTATGAGTCAGACCTGATTCAATGATACCCCACAACAACAAATTTTGTCATTTACACTCCTTTGGTTTTTCTTTTTTTCTATCCATGTAGTCATTCCTTAACACAAGTTTAATTTTGTTTGTTTTGGAATGTCAGCCAGTCTGTGTTCTTTGGTGTCTAGCTACTTTAGCTCCATGGGGCTTGTGTGAGTCACCCTTACTGTGTGAACTTGGAATTCACTGTTTTCCAGTGCTGTTAAATGTTCCATTGAGTGACTCTGCTACCAGGTGTGTCTTCATTCTCCTGTGGTGAACATTTACATTGTCTCCATCTCAGGCTGTTTTAAGCAGCATTGCCAGGGACATTCCTACATTCTCTGGCACGTGGGGACACACATTTCTTTTCACCAGGAGTATCATTTCTAGGTCTGACGTTATGTTTAACTTAAACTTCAGTAGATGAAGACAAACTATTTCTAAAGGGACAGCACGATTTGCAAGCTCAGTTGGTAGAGCACCACTCTGCAGTCTCTGAGGTCCCGAGTTCAATTCCCAGCACCACAAAAATGGGAGAAGGATGTGGCAATCCACCTCCGAGGCAATCCCGAAACAATCACCCATTGAAAACTCTATAAAGGTCGCTATGAGTAGAACATGACTCTACAGCACCTAACAACAACAACAACAACAACAACAACCACCACCACCTGAGGGAGACCTACCATATTCTACATCATCTTCAACATTAGGCACGGGTAGAGATCTTTTCAGTTTTCTTCCCGCTTTCCCTTCCTCCTGTCTCTCTCCCCACCTTCTTCCCTCTCTCCCTGCCTCCCTCTCTCCTCCTTTCCTACCTTCCATTTCCATTCTGGGTGTATGTGTGTCTTGGTATCTCACTGTTTTCATTTGTCTCTTCCGGATAATTAATATTGTTGAAATGCCTTTGGGATCCTCCTTTACACAATGCCTGTGTAGCCCTTTGCTACTTATCTAGTGGCATTTGTAGTAACCCTAGAAAACAGGAAGTGCCACTTCCCCTACTGGTTGTGCGGCTACCATGGATAGCCAGAGGTTGCCCCTCTGTTCTGCTACGTCCAGGTGTGGAAGCCTGTGCACGGGAGGCGAGAGTTTAGCCTCCTCCAAACCCATTTTTTTCTCTTTAGTATGGCTCATCACCCGGCTAACTGTAGCTCCTCTCCTTCCCTGCCTGAGGACTAGGGTTTGCTGTTTCAGCCATTCCTCCTGGCCTGGTGGCTCTCTCCAGTTGCATGGAGGAGGATTCCACAAGGACATCAGCAGGTCCTCTCCGGGGTAGAAGGGGCAGGAAACAGGTCCTGTGCAAAAGCAAATTACCAGCAGAGCTGACTCCCAGGTAGAGGATTTTTTCACGTCTGCAAGGATGCTAACGGAAGATATAAAGGGAATCGGTGGGTGAGTCAGGGTATGGTTCCATGTGTTTGAAACACATTGGTTTTAGCAAAGTTAAATTGGATTCTCAGGTGCAAGACTTCCTGCAGACTTTATGTACACTGAGAAATGAATTTCCAAGAGGGAAGCAACAACAAATACCGTGTTCTCAAATTTATGTGGCCATTGTGGTCTTGAGATCTTTTATTTTTTCCTTGAGAAATATCTCACAGTGTTTCCACACTGAATGTGATCCTTCACCCTCAAAGTTCATTCTCTATTGTTTGCATAGTTTTGACAGATTAACTGACTCTGTTGGCTACCTAAGAAGTCTTTCCTTTGTGAGCCGTTATCTTCTGTTCTCTAAGAGCCCCCAGGAAATGCTAAGGAGTAGAGTGTCTGTCTGGGCATGGTGGTGCACACGTATACACCTGCAGTCTCAGGGTGACTTGGGAGGCAATGGTAAGGAGGATAAAATGTTTAAGGCCAGAGGCACACTTAGGGGTGCTGTCTCAAGATGAAAAATAGGAAATGGGCTGAGGATACAACTCTGTGCTAGAGAGCTTGCAAAGCATGTGTGAGGCTCTGGGTTCAGCCCCTAAGTACTGTTAACAAAAGAAAAAGAAAAACAGCAAAAAGAAAGGAAAAGAAAAGAAAAGGAAGCCTTGGAGTTAAGGGTACAGGCATGAACCCAGCCAGCACTATCACTGCCAGCTGGGCACCCATAATGGTCTGTGTTAGGTAAGGAGCTGAAAAACCCCATAAACTCAACAGACCTTTATTGGGAGAAGCTCCTGGGGCTGTCTCTAGCAGAGGGACAGCAACCGTTGGGGGAATAAGGGGCATTGGCTTTTATGGGCTCTAGATAGATGGGAGGGGCTTTGGGATTTAGCTCAGTTGGTAGAGTGCCACTCTGCAGTCTCTGAGGTTCCGAGTTCGATTCCCAGCACCACAAAAATGGCAATCCACTCCCAAGGCAATCCCGAAACAATCAGCCATTGAAAACCCTATAAGGGTCGCTACTAGTCGGACAAGGGCTGGGATTTAGCTCAGTTGGTAGAGCACTGCGCTGCAGTCTCTGAGTTCAATTCCCAGCACCGCAAAAATGGGAGAAGGGCCTGGCAATCCACTCCCAAGGCAATCCCGAAACAGCCTGCCATTGAAAACCCTATGAGGGTCACTATGAGTTGGATACTGACTCGACGGCACCTAACAACAACAACAACAACCAGTTGGACACAACTCAACAGCACCTTACAACAACAACAACAGATGGGAGGGGGAAGGAGTAATTGACGTATTGCGTGGGAATAGGTAGGAAGCGGGTGCACAGAGAGTTCTGATAGGCTGGAACAGTTGCCAGGCGGGGCACATTTTCCAGTCAAAATTTTGGTGCACTTTTTCCCGGGCTTTTTCGGACTGGGGAATAGTGGGTAGAAGGAGGCACCTCCTTATAGGGAAGAGCCATCTTTGACAGGTCCCGCACTAGGGGCAGGAGAATGAGGATCCTGGTCCCTATGGTAACCAGGATGTGGTACCCACCCTCCAGGAGTACAAAACCCCGCCATGGGGCGTGTGCATGGAGCCATGCTCTGGGGGGCACTGGCGACTCCAGAGCACCTAGGGCTCTGTGGGGAGGGGTGGGGCGATTCTGTCAGAGGACAGGAGAAGCCCCACGCCTGCCTAGCAGTCTGCTTCACATGGCTAAGCACAGTGTTCCCATCTGAAAAAAAGGCAGAAGACTTCCTATTTTATAGAAATTTTTAATGCTTAATTAATACATTTCCTGTAACATGTTCAGAACAGTGCTTGGCACATGGTAAATATTTAATGTAATTATCTATTGTTTTTGTTATTATCTTGTTATTATTCTTGCCTCTTCTGGGAGTGCGAGGAGGCCCTGCTTGTTGAGATCCAGAGCGGCATGTGTCCCCTGGAGCAGTATAAACGCAAGTTTGCCACACTGGGGATGAAATTCAAGCCATCACACATTTAGCAATACCAACAGCATCCATATATGGGCACACGTGCACAAGAAAAAGATATTGCCTTAAAGTGTGGGTTGTCATTTGAAAGATGAAACCTCATTGTTAGTGCTGGGATGTTAATCATCTTTGGGGAAAAATGTAATTTCCTCATGTGAATTTTTTTTCCCCCAAACTCTTTCTTGATGAAGGCTATTTAATAAAGGTTCATGTAATTGCTTTGAATTACTTCCACTGGAGTGAGTTTGTCTTTGCCTGAAAATTCTTTCTCAGGGTTCAAGGCACATGCCCATGTGGGGTGAAAAGCTGTTGAGTTCTAGCAAGCCCAGCCCTTTGTGATCTGAGGCAGACTACTTCCCTTCCATGGAGAGCAGTGTTGTTGTTGTTGTTGTTGTTGTTGCTAATGTTTTCCTGAGAAATAAAGGATGTAATCACTACTCTGTGGTCTCATTGTGGGATCACATAAGTGGGAGACTCGGCTTCACTCTTGACATCTTATGGCCTTGATGACCCGGTGGCATCCTTTGGAGTCTGGAGCTTTTTCCACCAGGGTGTGGGCCCAGATATGTAGTTCCTGATTCAGCTAAATGCAGTAGACTGAGCAGTCCTCGCAGGCAGCATCACGAGGAATACAGGGTTCCTTCTTAATTAAAGGCCCCAAGCTCTGTAAAAGGGCTCTCGGAATAAGAAGTCCTCCAAATAACGCCCTGCTGGGAGTGAAAATGAGCCACCTCCAAAAAAACCTTAGATGAGAAGAAAGACTAACCCCATATGCATGTTTATTGGTCTTCGTTTCATCTTTTTAAAAGTTGTATCATTGCTACAGGCAAGGCGAGATAGATGGAGAATTTCACCTCTGCAGTTCTGGCCAAGACAACAGACAAATTCATTTGAGCATTTCTATATATATTATGCTGTTTTCTCTTAATGCAGGGGAGTGTTTGGACTCAGTGCCAGGCTTTATGGCTGGGGCTTCTGCTAATACTTCCATGCCTCTCTTCTTCTGTCACCAAATCCAGAATCAGATCTAAGGACTTTCCAGAAAGAGCTAAGGCCTCTCTCTTTCCCCAACCTGCCTCGGAACCAAAGGTGTATTTTCTTGGTATACTCTTTGAGCACAAGAAGAGTAGTGAGTGGAGGAGGTGAGAAACTTTTCTGCTGTTGATCCAGCCACACACTCAGTCATTCATTCCTTCACTTATTCATGTTTTAAATCATGGTTCATGCACAGCACAAAATAAAATGCATAAGGCACTGAGGCAGGATAGAGAGGAAAAATTAAGAGGATATGGGAAGGGAAAGAAGCCCCTTACTCCTAGGATCCAATTTAAGTTTCTCACTGGCTGAGAGTCAGAAATATCATCACAGTTGATCAAAACATCTACAAAGGACTCTACTCCCTTTTCTGAGAAAACCTCATGAACAAGCTCATGAACCATGTGCGCAGTAAGAAAGTATGTCTTGACCTCCTGGGACCTATGCATAGTAAGAATTCCTTTTACCTTTTTTTGACCTATGTTTTATCTTTCTAATTTGTAGACCTGTAAAATGCACTTCAATAAAAGACTTATAATCTCACTTACTAAAGAAAAATTTCTTAGATAAAATAAGTACAGCAAAGTATTTTTACATTATCTTTTAAAGTAAGGCACAGATTATATCCTTTAAACAATGGAAATCCAAAACCACAAAATTATACACACACACACACACATACACACACACATATATTTGTTGTTGTTAGGTGCCATCGAGTCATGTCCAACTCATAGTGACCCTTATAGGGTTTTCAATGGCTGATTGTTTAGGATTGCCTTGGAAGTGGATTGTCATGTCCTTCTCCCATTTTTTGCAGTGCTGAGAATTGAACTTGGGACCTCAGAGACTGGAGAGCAGCGCTCTACCAACTGAGCTAAATCCCAGCATATATATACACACATACATATATATACATATATATACACACACATATTATTGGCGTTTTATTTATATATATTTATAATTATATTATATATTATAATATTATATATATATATATATATATATATGTATGTATGTATGTATGTATATAGTTAGGATACTTAAGCATGACTCTTCCTCTTGAGAAGAACCCACCCCCTGCCTTGGGTGTGTACTAGTCTCCTTTTCTTAATAAACTCCATATTTTACTTAACAATCCCTTTATTTCCTTAGTAAATCCCAACTCTGCTTCATACTGACACATCCTGAAATTCTTTTCTGCAATGGAAGTCAAGATCTTGGCTTCAACTGAGTAGGGATCTATTCAGAAAAACAAAGCAAAACAAACAAAAATAACCTTCTCAGGCTGCTATAGCTGGCAACGGCTAGTTGCATCTTCCACTGCCCGGAACAGTATATATTCTGCATTCAAAGACTCCCAATTTCAAAAGCAATCTGGTCGTTGGCTACAAAGGCCTTTATTATTGTAACTCCCTTAGTGCTCCCCTTTCTGAGCAAGTGCTTCACACTCCCAGGTGTCTGATGACTAACCTTAAATATTTGGCTCAAAGTGAGGGTTTGCTGTAGGTCTTTTTCTTTTCATTTGATGTGGATGCTACTGCTGGATTTAGATATACTAAAATACCTGGAGGCAATGGGCATATTTTAGTATTTTATATATACATATACATATATATGTGTGTGTATGTATTTACATATACATATACATCACATATATGTATTACATAAATATATATGTATATACATATACATATATACACACATATATATCACATAAATAAATAAAGCAGTATGTGTTGGCCTCACACCTCTCCCTCCCCCCGTGTAGTCCTTTTGGATCAGAATAGAAAGAAATCTAGAAAGGGAAAGCAGACTTTGCTAGACCTGTTCCAGTGGGAATCAGCAAAGTTTTGTATCTCCGGAAGCCTTGTTAACATCACATTTAATGTAAATGTTATCATAATTATTATAACTTTACATTTGTATAACACCTAGTCTCTGGGGAGAAAAAAGCACTATGAATATAAAATAAGATGAACAGGCTTCACCCCTCCCTTCTAGGGAGACAGAATGTCTAATTTATCATTCTTTTTTGCTATCTCCCAACTCATTCCTTGAGGCAACACCTGGTTGTACAGCCTGGGGATTATTTTTTTCCCGGGTAGGATTGACTTAGAAAAATGGAGTGGAAAGGAGGGTGGTGGTGGAGGCAAACAGGTTTGTGGCCAAAGGGAAAAATTTTTGCAAAGATTAAAGAAGGAAAAGAATTAAAATTTATTAACTACTTTGTAAAACCCAAGTCCTAAAGTTACTTGCTTTACATATTAACAAGAAAATCTGGGAGGGGCTTCTAGAGTCAGAGTTCACATGGTAAGGGGAACCTCCTGGTCACGGCACCAAAATGATAGGAAAGTCCAGAAGGAGAGGGTACACAGACATGAGGGATTCTAGTGACCTGTTGTTGTTGTTGTTAGGTGCCGTCGAGTCGGTATCTGACTCATAGCGACCCTCTGTACAACAGGGGAAACACTATTGTCAGTGCTTCTCTGTTGTTCATAGGGTTTTCAATGGCAGATTGATTTTTGGGAGGGGGTTGCCAGGTCCTTCTCCCAAGCTTACAGCTTCTGGTGTTCCCAGGCGGTCTCCCATCCAGGTACTAACCAGGCCTGAGCCTGCTTAGTTTCCGAGATCTGACAGGATCGGATGCCACAGGGCTACAGCTGCAGGCGAGTGACCTGTAGAGGAACATATTTATGGGGTGAAAGCAAGAGGAGTTGAAGGAAGGAAAAAATGGCTTCCAGTGTTTGAAGGGAGGTGGGTGCTGCCCCGATAATCTGAGGTGAGGTGGCGCTTATGTAGGCCTGGCAAGGTCTTTATCTTCACATTGGCAGGGAAAGTTTCCTTGCAGGAAGGGAGGAGGAAATGAGTTTGAGAGACTGGAATCTCAGGAGTGCCTGACCTGTCTTATCTCAGGACCTTGGAGCTCTGTCTGGGAGGGTCCTTTGTACCCTCAGAGATCCTATCCTGATGTCTCTTCGAACTGAGGGGCAAGGAGAAAGCTAAACTCTTAGAGAAGACTTCCTAGAGGTGGAGGGCTGGAGCAGGCCCCACAGAATAGGAACACAGGGGAAAAGCATTATGGAAGGGGATGAGCATGTCCCAAGACCCAGAGGGGCAGTGGAGGAATGAGGAACCGGGAAGGACCACCAGCCTGGAGAGCAGGGCCAGCTGGGACTGGCACCCAGCAGCTCCCGGGCACTGTTGTCAGGTCTAGAAGGAGCTGAGAGCTCCAACTTAGGGAACAGCAGGAAGAAAGTAAAAGGGTTCTTCTGGGCCTTCTGCTCCCCCAGAGCCCAAGGCTGTCTCCTCTTCATTCTCTGACCAGAGAGCACAGCATCATGCAGTGTTCGTCCCTCCTGGGCTGGCAGTTGCTCCTTTTCCATCCCCTAGTGGCCCAGGCAGCTGCAGAGGCTGCTGGCTCTGCCTTGGTACCAGGGAACAAGGCAGAGCCAGGTGGAAATTCTGGGAAGAAGCCGTGAGTGGAATGTTCAGGAAGGTAGTACAGGCTGCAGCCCGAGTCTGAAACACCCAGTGTAGTGTGATTTACTGGGGCCAGGGGTTCGGGTGCAGGTTTCCAGCTTTGCAGAAATCCCTGCTATGTGGCATGTGGAAGGAAAGGCAGGTGTCTTGAGATGGAGTAACAGGGAACAGGGACAACAATAATCAGAGCTAGCGGGGATGGCTAATGGAGGGTCCTGCCTGGAACTGTGTTTCTATTGGGGGTAATGGACCGACGGAGGAATGAAATCAACCAAGAGGGGAGAAGCAGTTTTGTTTAGTCGGTTACAGAAACACGGAGCCTCTGCACAAGCTGCTTAGAGTGCAGGGCTGGGAGGCACTAAGCTACAATGACGTGCCCCTCATTGCACCAAGGTCCTGCCAGAACTCCTTCCTATCTCCCCTCTCAAAAAGGCAAAGATCTAACGCGTAACACGGTGCATGAGGCTTTATGTTATTAGTGCTTCTTTTAAATAAAAGCAAAGCATGCTCACGGTATAAAAATTCAAATAGAACAGCAGGATAGGAGATAAAATGTAAATGCTCCCCTCCCTGCTCCCTAAGCCTAACTGCCCGTATGCAAAACGCTTTGCATTTTTCTGTATTGCCAGGCGCCTGATGATCAAAATTCACCAGCTATTCCCTGCTTCACATCTCCTAGCTGCTCGCCCCAGCTAGGTTAGCTTCCCTTTGGTTATTCCTCTGTTCTGGGCCATTTCATGCCCCCAAGCTTTTGCTCAGTCGGCTCCCTCTGCCTAAAATCCCTTCCTCTCTCACCAGCCCCTCTGCCTCTCACTCTGCTTGTGACACCTTCATCTGGGTTTCATATTCAGCCCAGCGTCACCTGTTCTGCGAAGGGTTCCTGCGACTCCTCTGTAGACCTGCTGGTCATCATCTCTAAATCCTCATAGCATCCTGGCTGAAGTTAATGGTGTCTTTGGTTTTATGCCTTTCTCTCCTTACTGATTGAATTGCTTAAGAGCTGCGATCTCTCTGTTCTGCGAAGGTAGCAAAGAGGTCAGTGCAGACCTTGGTCAATGTTAGTGGAGTGAATGAATGGAGGGGTGAAAGAATGCTTGTATTAAGTGTACCAGACCAAACTTAGAAATGTCCTCTGCTGTGTTCAAAAGGGAGGAAAGAAAGAAAGATGAGAGAGAGAGAGAGAGAGAGAGAGAGAGAGAGAAGTAGTTGAATAGAAAAAAATTAATGGAGGAAAAACTAATCATCACAGAAAGTGAGACATACACAAGGGGGAAAAATATGGACAAAGAAACAGAAACGTTCCCACACATTTAAAAAGACAATAAGATAAGCCATTCTAGTCACACTCAATTATTTACGTGGATCTCTTAATGATCATTCTTAGAAATGATAGTGCTTTTCATAGTTCTTTACATTATCTTCCTTCTTAAACTCTAGGAGAATGAGTTCTGGGTGGATTAGTTTGAACAGTCCATTGAGGAAGAAAGTATTATCTGAATTGCAAGTGACAGTGATGGAAGAAATGTTACCACGGAAGGCAAATGAACTAATTTCTGCAAGAAGGAGGAGAGCTTTAACAACAAAATTATGACGGATCCCAAGGCAGTGGCGTCCTCTGGCAAAGGATCAAAGTGTGGATAAGATTCTCATGCCCCAGCAGCCTGTCCCATTCCCCAAACTGTCTCTGCCCACTACAGTATCATGATGCTGGGGGCCCAGAGACCCATTTTCATCGTTAAGCTCTGTGATTTATGCAGAGAGCTCACACGTGGATTACATAACGTCCATGAGACTGACCTCTGAGACACAGCACGCCTGCTACCCAGAGCCATGGAGCCAGTACCACTTGGAGAAATATGAAATTCCCCAAATGTGGTGGATTTGCATCTAAATGAGAAAGTATTTATACAATCCTGTCTGATTGCCACAACCCTTGGAGCTCAAGAAGGAAAGCATTCAGAGGTGATGTAGCTTTGGGGTACCATGGAGCAGAAATCTTCACTTTGCCTTCTGGGGCCAGGAAAATATCATAGGAAGAATGGTTGAATCAAGAGGAAAACGCTAGGGATAGAGAACAGGTAAAAGCTTTGCTGAACAAGGAATAAAGGGTTTACAAGTGAGATAATTTAATAGCCGAAGAAAATATCTGTATATCAGGAAGTGAAGAGAATTAAGTCTCAGTAGAAGCTGGTAGGGGTTAGGAGGTGGAAGAATTGAGGAAAAAGGGTCAACCCAACCAGTGCCTCAGTCCTGCAGCTTGCTGGGTTGGACCAAGGGGAACACTCTCTTCCTAACATACTTCTGCAGTATTTTAACTTTTCCAGGTAAGTTGTTTTACTTTGAACCTGGAATTTTTTTTTAAAGGAAAAAACAGAAAAAAGTTTTGTATCTCAAGCGTGAGAGAGAACAATCTGGGAAACCCCAAACCCAAGATCCTGCTTCCTTATTGCTCTGGTCTCGAAGGCAGCTCAGAATATTTTCCACGTGATGGATCCACAAAGATCTTCTTGGCCTTTTCTGATTTGCTGGGAAACAGGCTTAGAAGTAACTCAGGATCCACGGAACGTGGGGTACAGGCCTTGGGAGACAAGCATTTCTGCAGGCGCCAGCCCAGCCTCTTTGCTGGAAGGGAGGAGAGGCCACCTGCCTGGTGTGTTTGCTAACACACAGGAGCTGCGGCCTGTAATCATCATTAGCTCTCTTTGGTGTTTACTGACTGTTATTAATTAGAATGAGCAAACTTGGCATTAATGTGCCTGCCATAAGGGTGAAGGCTCTTACTGCACAACCATGGTGGATAAGTGGCTAGACAGGGACCCATTTACCAACTGTTACCAGGAAGCTGTAGGGATACAGGCGCCAGCTGACAGGGGCTGGGCAAGAGTTGGGGCTCGAACATGTGCCTCTCTGGAAGCTCAGAGTTAGGGGGAACCGTGCTGGAGCAAAGGGGAGCAGAGCTGCTGCCCAGCTCGTGTGGGAGCTGCTACCAGGCTTTGGGTAGCCCCCAAAACCATTGCAGGTGAACCCCCATGGTTCTAGGTCACCAGACAGAGCTTTCCTCTAGTTCTGGCTGTGGTAACAGCAATCAGGAAGTCACTCAGCACAACTTCCGTTATAAGCCAGTGGGCTTTCTGTTGCTCTTCAAGGAATGGTGTGCCCTTCAGTAAATCTTGGGAAAGAGTTTGGAGGTATGCACCCTTGCGCAGAAAGGAAAAGCATTATCTGGTTTTCTGATCCATCAGAGAATATGTACATCCTCATGTTTCTCTGGAAGCCATGCTGTTCCTTTGTGTTTCCTCTGAAAGATCGCCTTCAAAGAGGAGATGGCCCCAGGTGGGAAACACAGAAGCTGGGGAGGCAGAGGAACATGTCAGCTAGAGAAGAGGGTTAATTTCCCCCTTCACAGTTAGGTAGCCTGACACATAGATAGGAGACTCTAGGGAAAATGGCAATATTTCAATTGGCTCACAAGTAGAATAACTATGCAAGAGACTTGAGCTAGGAGGTAAATTCACTCTGTCCAGAGAATCTGCAAGCTCATCTTCAGCTGCCCTGACAGTAGCAGCATCTTTGGCAACTGTGGGGTGAGGCCTCCTAGCATATGGGCACCAGGTATGCATCCTCTAAGCTCTGACCCCGAATCTTGGATGGTTTGGGTAATCAACATTTACTTGCTCAGAGGATCTAATACAAGTCAGACATGCTGCAGAGCTCAAGTCTAGCAACCAGGGAAATGAGCCCCACCATCCACATAGGACAAAGACCTGCCAAGGAACAAGACTACCACCTCCTGTGCCACAGCCTCCTTCCTTCCACTCTGGACTGTGGGGAAGTCTGGTCTGTGTGGGCAACTGTACTCTGACTGCCTCTGCTACCCATGGACACTGTAATCTCTGAACCAAATCATCAGTGGAAGAGTGTTCATGAAAAGGAGGAGAGTTGATAGATGAGTTCACCAAAATCGAGCAAGTGAGAAGTTTGGGGAAAGGATGGAGTGGAATCCTGGGTAGCCAAAGATGCTACAGCCTGCAGCTGTACCACTGTGGTGTCCAATCCGGTCAGATCTTGGAAGCTAAGCAGGGTCAGGGCTGGTTATTACTTAGATGGGGACCGCCTGGGAACACCAGGTGATGTGGGATTGGCAAAAGGACCCAGCAACCCACTCCCAAAAAACAATCCATCATTGAAAGCCCTATGAATAGCAGAGAAGCACTAACAATACTGTTTCGCCTGTTGTATGTAGAGTTGCTGTGAGTCAGACACTAACTGGACAGCACCTAACAACAACAACAAAGGCGCTAGAAGATCCCAGAGAAGTCCACAGAAGAAAGCTCTGAGACAACCCCACATATCTGCGCTCTCAGCTGCTAAGAGAAGGAAAGGCCTCTGAGTCACAGAGGTTTGGTCCATGGGGCATGTGGCAAATAGTACTTGTCCTTGTCACTGTTGTCACGTGTCAACCATCTGGAAGCTCACAGTGTAGCTCTGAAGAGGTGCTCATTTCTGTCTTCCTTCTACAACCTCTACAAACTTTACTGGAAAGGTAGTCACTGTTGGGCATTGGGAGAACCTCATGTAGCTTCAAGGGCCATCTCAAAAGTCACCTCTCTGGGGCTTCTCTGCCCTCTGTGGTCCTATTAGATTTTGCTCATTCCTTGAATGAAAACAAAGCATGGGGATACAATGGGAAAACTTTCCCATTTGCTTGTGAGCTATTCAAGATCAATACTTAAGTTTTATTTCTCTCTTTAGCTCTGTAGAGCCAGTGTCTGGCATACTGTAGGAATGAATGAATGAGGAAAAGGTCTTCTGGAAAGTGTTCATCTATCAAAAACACAATGGTATCCACCAGGGAAAAACAGGATTAAATACATTCAGTTAATTTGAGCCAGTATGTAAGGAGATCAGGGATAAGTCTTGTAAAAATAATTTAGATGTTATAGAATGAAGGAAGTAGGGGGGGAAGGAGTGATGCTTTTGAGCAAATACTTCCCTTTTATACAAAGTCTCTTAAATATATTATCTAATTCAGCCCTCACCACACCATTTTAAGGAGGTGTCATTATTCTCGTGCATTTACTCCTTAGATGTTTACTGCACTCTTGTTCAGTGGAGGCCTGTATCAAGTGATAGAGTACAGTGATGAATAAGAAGCAGAGAAGGTCTTACAGCTGGTTTACATACAATCTACAGTGATTCGGCAGCTCAGCCAGGGTGAGTGTCCTGCCTGGCTTTATGTATGTAGTGTGCAGTGATTTAGATGCAATTTAACGTATGGCCTAAATAGTCTGAGCCTGCAGC
>VMDO01002330.1:120144-136875 GCA_007922755.1 Pedetes capensis
GTACCTGGATGGGAGACCACCTGGGAACACCAGAAGCTGTAGGCTTGGGAGAAGGACCTGGCAACCCCCTCCCAAAAATCAATCTGCCATTGAAAACCCTATGAACAGCAGAGAAGCACTGACAATAGTGTTTCCCCTGTTGTACAGAGGGTCGCTATGAGTCGGATACCGACTTGACGGCACCTAACAACAACAACAAATAGTCTGAAGATCTATTCTCTTTACATGTTCCAGGTGATAGAAATTCCAGAATAATTGGGCCATGGTACTCTGAATTTCCATTATGCAACCAAAATGGCATCCTGGAGAAACTGGCAATTCTAGAGCATTCTGGGGCCTCCAAATGGCCTTTGGTGATGTCTAACAGATTCCATCATTTGATCAGTCAGTACTGGGCTGGAGATTACACATCGGATGGAGAAGGAGAGAGATACTTCTCTGTCACTTTAAGTTCTAAATTGTTTTCAGGTGTTTGTTTAGAAACAGAATGGGGAGGCTGCCTGCCATGCAGGAAAGAGGGTGGACGGGGCTTCCTTTAGACCTTTCCTCATCAGAGTTACTGTTTGGAGTAATGAGGAAGCACAGGAATTGATTTGATGCTAATGAATAATCAGCTGCCATCAATAATTGTAATCACTAATCTGGTGCAATTAGAGGCAATTATAATAAATGCAATTTCCTCCTGAGCCACTAACGAACTACAGAAATATGAATTGAGTTAAGGGTGCTGGCAGTGATTTATGTGATCGTGAGATCATGAATTCTATTATCTCAATAAAGAGTCTTAAAGGGCCTTGGTCTTATTCTCATTTCACACCTGCATAAGGAGAAACTAGAAAATACAATTCAGAGAGGATAAGCAGAGAGGCTCCTGTATATCTACTATAGCTGGCTGTAGATAATACTAGAGACTTGCACAAACTCAGCTTGAACAGTCATGTGAAGGCCAGTTCCTTTAAATTCTGCTTATTATAGAGATATTCTGAGTTTGTACCTCCAGTTCTTGAAGAATAAGAAATAAATATAGCTTGTCCAATCAATGCTGCAAGAGAAAGTGTTGATAGGCACATCTGGGTGGAAGTATGATCTTTTTTTTTTCTCTTTGTGGTACTGAGGGTTGAACCCAGGGCCTCGTGCTTGCATGAGCTGCACCCTCAGCAAATTTTCTTACTTTATGAGACAGGGTCTTGCTAAATTATGCAGACTGCCTTTGGTCTTGAACTTGTGATCCTCCTGCCTATGCCTCCCAAGTCACTGGAATTACAGGCGTGAGCCACCGTACCTGGTCAGTATGATCCTTTTTAATTTAGTCATGTCTACTAGTACATAACCCTCTCCATATCCAAATAAGTCATCACATTTCAACAGAAAGGCACCTTTATGTGAAACTAAATGGTCCTAGAGATTGTCCGTATCTTTTGGAAAATGGGAAATAGCTTTAATTACCTTAGCTTTGTTCTGAGATGTTTTGAATGACCATCTATTTTCTAATGCATCTGCCAGGTTTTCCTTGGCTGTTTAGGTATCCACAACAGATCCCTAAATCATTATTATAGGACCTTTGCCACCAAGAATGAAGTGAGAAGCAAAGTGTAGCAGTGTGTGCCTGTAATGCCAGCACTTAGGAGACTGAGGCAGGAGGATCTCATGTTCAAGGCCAGATTGGACTACATAGTGAGTTTCAGGCCAGCCTGGGCTATACAGTGAGACTCCGTTTTAAAAAAATAACCAAGACAGTTTTTAGTAATAAGAATAAAAGAATTAAGTGAGAGGTAAGGTGACCACCGCCCTGCTTGTGCAGAATTTCAGGTGTTGACGGGATTTAAGAATTTAGTGCTAAACCCAAAAGGTCTTGGGCAATTAGATAGGGGTTGTTCCCATGGAGATGAGGCCCAAGACAGAGGCAGAAGCCAGAGGATGGATGGAAGATTAGACTTCACTCTCACAGCACTTGGAATATAAAGGAGCCTCCTTGCTAGGAATGTCATGGCTCTTCCTGATCTGACCTCTGAACAGCTGCCCTGGCTCCTCTGACCATTAGGCTCCACACTCATTCCACAAGGGCCCCTCGTCCTGACCTCAGAGCCTGTCCTTTGCCTTTCTGTTGCCTGGAGAGCTCTCCAGCCCTGACTTTCCCCAGGGCTGGCTTCTCTTTGTCCTTCAAGTCTTAATTCCACTGTCCCCTCATGGAATGGGTGCTCACAGCATCCTGTGTTGGCATGTGCTCTGCGCCGTATTCCTTCTGGTTTGTTAGCTGCCAAGACTCAGACTGGAAAGAGTGCCCCCAACAGAGCAGGCATTAATAAATACCATCCCACCAATGCCTCACTCCCTCTCCAGCCTCACTTTCCACTCCTCAGCCACATCCACCTTCATGCTGCTCCCAAACACCTCCCACTTCACGCTCTTACTTCAGGCTGAAATGCCTTCCCATAATGATCTTCGGCTGACATTCTTCCCCAGGGTAACTTCCTCAAAGCCTTTTCCAGGTCCTTGATCAGACACTTCTTTTCTTCTCTTTTCTTTCTTAATTGATAAATAATAATTGCATATATTTATGGGGTATGATGTAATGTTTTGGTGTATGGATACACTGTGGGGGCTGGGGTTGAGCTCAGTTGGTAGAGTGCTTCTCTGTATACTCTGAGGCCCTGGGTTCGATCCCTAGCACTGCAAAAACAGGAGAAGGACCTGGCAGCGCACTCCTAAAACAATCAGCCATCGAAAACTCTACGAATAGCCGAGAAGCATTGACATAGTGCCAAGCATGGCAAAGTATCAGGGAGTGTTCCTTTCTGTTGTACATGGGGTCCCCATGAGACTCAATGACACCTAACAACAACAACAATATATATTGCAGAATGATGAAGTTGAGCTGATTAACATATCTATCCCCTCACATACATCATTATCATTTGGTCTGGAGAAACATTTGAAATTTCCTGCCTAGCAACTTTAAAATACACAATATGTTGTTTTTAACTATAGTCCTCATGTTGTGCAACACATCTCAAAAACTTGTTCCTTTTTTCTAAATAAGGCTTTGTACCTTTTGGCCAGTATCAGTCCTATCTTATCCTTTAACAAACATCTAGCATGCATTACATGCCAGGTACTTGATTCCTTATTGCATCAAATTTGTTTTGTGTCTTCACCTCTACCAGATGGCACAGTCCAAGAAGCCAATGCCCTCCACCCCGACTCTACTTCCCCAGCCACGTACAGGCAATATAACAACTGCACCAATGGAGGTAATACCTGAATCTATGGAATCGTGAGGTTTCCATCAGATAAGGTTCACATTTTTTGCATGGTACCTTATACAGACAAGGACCTCCTACACATAGTAGGATTCTTGGCATAAATAAAAATAGGGCCCATATGGTACAGTGACAAGAAAATAAACTTAAGATTCTGCAGACATCAGTGATGGTCTCAAGCTACCACTGACTATGAATGTGGCCCTAACAAGGTCCCTTTTTCCCTGCCCATGAGCCCCATGTGTATAAAATGAGGAAATATTCTTTAAATGTCTCAGGTGCTTCCGGTTCTACCACTGCACAGTTCTATGCATTGCTGGAACTGCAGGAGGGCAGGTGAGGGAGGGTAAACCACACATGCTCATGCTTAAAATTTCAAATGGAGGAAGTTGTTGTTTTTCTCTCCTTTCCTTCTCCCCAGTGGTAGCAAACAAGCAATAAATATGGAAATCCTAAAAGCCAGAGAAAATAGTGAGTGCTCTCCATCTTGCTGACAAAGTACACAGAAGCTGCATTACAAAATGAATGAGCTTATTCCTCTGCTGCGCTTGCATGAATGCCTCCTGGCCTAGCATGCCTGGACCATCCACAGGACAAGAGTCCTTTGTTCTGTGAATGCCAGGTCCTCTGCCCCTGTGCCAGCCAGAGTAGCACCATGAGACCACTGCAGAGTCAGGCTGTGTATCCTTCACCCGACAGCCCAAACGGATAAGATCTGGGCTTCTGGAAATGACTCTAAAGGGGATACAAGTGATGCAGGTGAGTTGGGAGGGCGGTTCTGGGACAGAGTGAGAGGAAAGGAGAAACAAAAGCAGACGGAATGTTCCAGCTGCGGGCAGTCAAATCCTCTCCTGCCAAGGGACAGGTAACTGGTCTTCAAAATTGTACAGACACACTCAGTAATTGCTCCACACTTTCTCTTGTCTCCCTTTTAAGCACGAGCCAGGATCATGTCTGACTCTCATTACCAGCAAATGTCCCAGGAAGGACCTGAAGTAATAACAGTCTTTTCAAGCTGATCTCCAAAGCCTCTTCCCAAGATGGCACCTGGAGCGGAAGCGCTGGTGTTTAGCGGGTCTGTCAGCTCCTGCTGCTCCAGCCGCCTCCACCCTGTGCTGACTCTTGCTCCACTCTCTCCAGTGGAAGGCGGCCACTCTTCTGGAGGCCTTCATCAGGTCTGTGTGTTCTTTTCCCTACTCAGGAGGCAGGCAGACAAGCTCTGTGGTCTTCACCAGCTATGGTCAAGAGGGGACAGCAAAATCACTGCCTTCCTGACCATTTCTTCAGTTCCACCATCTTGTTTCTGACTCATCCAATTCAGCCTTTTCTCCAACTCCATTCTAGGTGGAAATCTCATCCTTCTGGACCACTCTCTTGAATCCCACTATGAGACACTCAATAAGAGAGATGTATGTCTCCCTCAGGGTCTGAGGCCCGTGAGAAGGAGTCACATCGAGCTTTGGTCCAGAATGCTAATGGTATTCAAGATGATGATGGTGATGCTGAGTCCATTGGCACCAGGAAAGGAAGGGATTTGGGGATAGTTATTAGAATGGTGCTACTCACCTTTTCTCTGGGGTAAGTCCCCTTGGGGTATTACTTAAAGGATTCCACCCAGCTGAACCCTTGTCCCTTTTCTTGTCCAAATCTTACATATTCTTCAGGTCCAGCCAAAATCTCACATTCCCTCATGAAACAATCTCAGAGTGTCTTATTCTTTATGGTCGATCACTTCCTCAACCCCATCCAGATGTGTGTCTATGTCTTCCTATTTAGCTCTGTTCTTGGAAATATTGAGTAATTGTTTCATATGTATACACTATATTTCTTTAAGTACAATCTATCCTTTATAAAATCAAAAGTGTCAGATTGATGGATGAACAACAGGTAGATAGATGAATTTCTGATAAAGAAAATTAAAGAAAGTTTTAATTGTAGAATCTGGTGTTGGGTTTCTTGGTGTTGTTTTTAAAATTCTTTCATCTTTTCTGTGTTTGATAATTTTCATATAAAATCTTGAAAAACTTAAGGTTTATCTTCTGCTATATTCATTCGTCTGTTTATGTAACAAACTCTCATGAGGCACTTACTGCATTCTGGGGTCCATCCTCTATGGGCATGTCTCCTGCAAGGACCAGGTTGGCATGGAGAAGATACAGTGGATGTGTAGCAAATAATTTCTTATTGTACGTTCTGTCCACTCATATGCCATTGATTTGCACTCCTCGCTGGACCTCCCTTTCTGATTTGTCATTGGGTTGGACAACATTCACATTGTAGGCTTGGGAAGTCTTAAGGGTACCAGGCTACTTGGTACCTTACCACCTTCGACCACGGTCTATCTCTTCTGCCCTAACCTGAATGAGAACTGGCATACTTCCATTACTGATGGGATGCGAGTGACCTATTCAACCCCTGGAACTCCCTCAGAAAAAGGGAAGGTGTAACTCAGCAGAGACCCTTCCCACCAAGTTTTTCCTCTGTCACAGAAAAAACTACAGTGAGGGCTATGACCCAACCCCCAACCCATACCTTTGTTAAAATATTAGCTTTTTAAGACACATTCATTCTTTCTGGCAAAGCACTGCCCACTCTTCAGAATTTCTCCACAGATACCAGATATATTTGGCAGTGGCAATACATTAAGTCAACAGAATTCTGTGAATGTTCATCCAGCCGTGTCTTGGGAGTGGCTGCTATGTGTTAGTCATTGTGCTAAGCAAAGGGGAAACTCTAAAGCAGATAATCCCAGACCTTTGGATAGTTGGTGGTCTTAGGAGGGTGGCAGATGCATGCACAAGGTCAAAGCCAGATGAGAGTACTGTGGGAGAAGCACAGAGTATATGTGCACAATGATATGCTGATCTCTTACTGGGGAAACTGTATTCCTTGCCTCATTTCCTCTGAGACTTAAGCATCAAGCCTGCTCACCTGGAATGGGAAGAGATGGGGTACCTGGTAAGAACTTGTATGCCATTTGTGTAACATTGAGCAGACCATCACACATTTCAAAATAATATCAGATGAGGAGTCGAGGGTAGGAGTCCTTAGAAATATTTGCCTGCTTTGTGGTCAGATGCTTGCAGGAGGCAGTTAATAAATACATACTTATTGATTTCTTCCCATAGCTCCCAATGTCTTTGCCATTCATTTGGCAATTAATCATATGCTGGCAGAGTATGTGACATGTCCTATACTATTGAAGTGAGTGTTTATTTAACTTTTTACATGTGTTACATTACTACCCTTCGGTACAACTTAAGGTGCCATAGCCAACTCTCTGCTGTGTTTTCTAACCCCTGTTGTGCCTAGCACAGAGCCTGGCTCACAGTAGGTGCTCAATCAATGCACTGATTAATTAAGTCCTTTTCTGCCTAGGGCCCATCATGCTTTAGCTATCCCAGAGAGCTAGCAGCTGTCACCTGGACCACCCTAGGCCACAGGGACACACAGATAAATGAGCCTCTTCTTTCCCTCTGTGAGCAGCATCGAGGACCAGGAGAGGCAGAGCCGATGTGAATTTTGAAGACATAGTCAGTGGTGGTTGCAGAGCAAATCTGCTTGCAAGGAAAAGTCTTTTTTCCCTCTCTTTTCAGGGCCACTGGAGCAGCTCCTTCCATTGAAAATCCAGGGATTTGTGCCGCACGGTTGTGCAGCCAGGGGCGGGCTGAGCGCACAGTCATCAGGGACTCAGCAAGCTCTGAAGGGCTTTTGTGCTCTAGGTCCTCATGCAGGCAGGGCATCTGGCTTAGTGGAGCATACTCCTCTTCCTACAGGGACCACAGAGCCCCCATTTCTGCACTGTGCTGAAGAAGGCTCTGTGCCCAAGAAGGACAGTAGTGTGATTGCTAGGAAAGTTTCCTTTTTCCCTCCTATTCCAGCCCTCTCCCCAAATAGCATGGACATGGTTTTCTTTTATGTTTGGTGAAAAAGTAAATAAATATCAATTACTAAGCACCTGTCATATACCAGGGACCTTCTCACACACTGTCATCTTTAATCCTAACGGGAGATCTTTGGTAAGATATTATCCCCATTTTACAAAGGAGGGGACCAAGATTCAGACATGCTTTGTAATTTGCTTAAGGTCACAAGATAATAATGAAAACTGGATACTAAAGCCAGTGTGTGTGTGTGTGTGTGTGTGTGTGTGTGTGTGTGTGTGTGTCCCAACGTGTCACCATTCACACCCGTTACCCGTGAGTATCCATCCTCTTTTACCCACTTCTCAAATGATGCAGAGACCGTTCACTCTGCCGAATGGCCAGGTGGTGGCAGAGGCGGGGCAATGGCAGCTTCTAATGCTCTCAGAACTGTCGTAAGCGGTTCGCTTATTATTCAGGGTACCATCCAGCAAAGTGACGACTTCTTCCCTTGCTGTCAGGATCTGCCACCAGCTGTTCACTTGGATTGGGGGGTAGAAGGGATTTCATTCGGAATTCACAAATGCAGCTAACCTTCCCTCAGAGAGCAGCCATGGAGATTAGTGCTTAGAGGGCAGGATAGCCAGGCAAAGCGAGGGCCCAGGGAGGAGAATCGCTGGTGGGAGAAAATAACCCGCCTCCAAGGACCACAGATGGGGGTCTGTGCTGTGGCAGAGGCCGTCAACTCCACAGGGAAACAGCAAAGAAACTTCCTGCTGTTCAAGGACATCTGCTTTGATGCTGGACAATAACGGCCATTTCTTTTCCTGTGTATGTGGGCTTTGCTGCTGTTGCCTCCCCCAACTCACCTATTTTTTCTTTTTATTTTCCTTTTTTTTCTTTTTTGAGACAGGGTCTCGCTGTGTAACTGAGGTTGGTCTGGAAAATGCTGTGTGCATCAGGCTGACCTTGAACTCACACAGATCCTCCTGCCTCATCCTCCTAAAGTGCTGGGATTACAGGTGTGCAGCACCACATCTGGCTACCTTTTCCCCCTGTTCAGAGCTTTTATTTAATGCCCTCTAACAAAGACGCCTGCAGCCATACCACTGTGGTGTTGGATCCATCAGATCTTGGAAGTTAGGCTAGGTGGAGCCTGGTTAGTACTTGGATGGGAGATTGCCTGGGAACACCAGGTGCTGTAGGCTTGGGAGAAGGCCTAGGTAGTCCATTCCCCCCAAAAAACAATCAGCCATTGAAAACCCTATGAAGAGCAGAGAAGCACTGACAATAGTGTTTCACCTATTGTACAGAGGGTTGCTGTAAGTCAGACACCTACTCGACAGCACCTAATAACAACAGCAATAGCTTTTCTCAAACTGTATTTCCTGTTAGGTGGACCCTGTGCAGCACACACGTGTTTCATGTGCATCATGTGACAAACCTGCTGCCACAAGCTCTGTCTCCACTGTACAGAGTGAGGAAGTGAGGCTCCAAGGCCACCTATGAGACACAGTCAGGGCTGGGACAGAAGCCAGGCCTTCTAACACCCGGACTGCATCCGTGCCACCAGGCAGCTGCTGATTTACCTGGTGGTGCAGACAGTGGCAGGGCTGGGCAGAGAAGCCCAGGCCCCCCAGGTACGTGGTCAACGACCTACCCCATTGTTCCCCTGGGCTGCTGTTACAGACACAGAGGAGAGCATGCATCAACACCGAGCTGATCACCTTCTCCAGTTTCCTTAAATGTCAGGATGTAAATCAAATGTGAAGCTTTCTTGGAACATGTGGGTGTTAACAAACCAGACAAGGATAATGTGTTTCTAATCCCACAGCTTTCATGATGTGTGATTTACATCCTCTGACTGTTGCGCGGTGGTGTCTCTGGGTTTTTGTTTAGCTTGGTATTCTGTGTCTGCTACGAGTTTTACTACCTTCGGTCATGGGGGACTGAGGAAGAGTCACTTATCCCAGACACATGAGAAAATGCATAACAATACCACAACCACCATCAAGACTCCTGAAATATTTCTCCATACTCGCATCTCAGCAAGGCAGACCTGGGCTTTATTAAACTTACAAACAATTATGACTATGCATTTAATGGCGATCTGTAATTCCAATTCTGCAGCCCCTGATTGTCAAAACATATATATTCAACAACAGCCACAGCAACCAAACAAAAGCCAGACAGACAAGTCAGAACTGGCCCAAGGACTTGAAGAGACATTTTTCCAGAAGAGATATGCAATTGTTGAACAAGCACATGAAAAAATATCCAGTATCACTAACATTAGAGAATGGGCTGTGGTTTGGCTCAGTTGGTAGAGTGCTACTCTATTGTCTTGAAGGTCCTGAGTTCGATCCCCAGCACCACAAAAATAGGAAAAAGACTTGATAGCCCACTCCCAAAACAATCAGCTATCAAAAACCCTGTGAGGGTCATTATGGGTCAGACACCACTCTTTGGCACCTAACAACAGCCACAATCATTAGAGAAATGTGAAGAAAAACCATGATAAGGTAACTTACTCCACAGCCAGTATGGTGGCTATTATTGAAAAAATAGATGGTAGCAAATGTGAAGATGTGGAGAAATGGACGCCCTTGTACACCATTGGTGAGACTGTAAAATGGCACCACTGCTGTGGAAATCAGTATGGTTGATTCCTTAAAAAATTAAATACAGAAATACCATATAGCCCAGTACTTTCACTTCTGGGCACACACCTTAAGGAACTAAAAGCAGGGAAGTGAACAAATATGTGTAGACCCATATGTATAGCTGCCTTATTCACAGTAGCCAAAAGATGGAAACAACATGCGTATCCAACAACCAAAGAGTGGGTAAACATGAGGTGGCAGATATACATTGGGATATTACTCAGTCATGGAAAGGCATGGAATTCCCATATATATCACAACATGGGTGATTCTTGAAAATATGAAATGAGCCAGTCAAAAAGATAAATATTATATGATTCCACTTATACAAAGTATTTAGAATTGGCAAATTCATAGAAGCAGAAAGTAGAATAGAAGATATCAAGGCTTAGAAGGAGACAGAAAGGAAGGGTTTCATTTAATGGGGACAGAATATCTGGACTGATGAAAAATTTCTGGAGATGGATGCACAGCATTGTGAATGTACTTATTGTTGTTGTTGTTGTTAGGTGACTTCCAATCGTGTGCAACCCATAGTGACCCTTTTGAGGGTTTTCCATGGCTGATTGTTTCGGGATTGCCTCAGGAGTGGATAGCCATATCCTTCTCCCATTTTTGTGGTACTGGGAATCCAAGTTGGGACCTCAGAGACTGCAGAGCAGTGCTCTACCAACTGAGCTAAATCCCAGCCTGTGAATATACTTGATACCACTAAATTATCCACTTAAAAAGGATTAAAATGGTAACTTTTATGTTATGTAGATTTTAACGCAATAAAAGAAACTCATCACATACACTGCCCAAACACACACACACACTTAAACAGCAGGTCTTTGCGGTTGACCATGATCTCTATGGTATCCCCATCAGACACTCTGAATGATTCTGTACACTCCAAATGCATGTCCCGACATGCATTGTACTTGTGAACATGCTGTACCCTCTGTTTGGAACGCCTTTCCCACTTTGCCCTCAAAAATATCAGCTTAAATGTGCAATGCTATACATGCATGAAAATGTCATAATGAGCCCTGCTACTTGGTATGCCGACTAAAAAAGGTACCTGTTAGAACAATCAGCTTATCATAGCCATTTTGGCTAATTCCCCTCACATCAGCAGACTTCATTTCCTCTACTTATTTTCTCAAGGCATTTCCTACCTGCCCTATTGAAATACTCCGCCTTGTTTAACAATGGTTTCTTTTGGTG
Source organism: Pedetes capensis (assembly GCA_007922755.1). Lineage (NCBI taxonomy): Eukaryota > Metazoa > Chordata > Mammalia > Rodentia > Pedetidae > Pedetes > Pedetes capensis. The sequence goes on from VMDO01002330.1 coordinate 131,140, forward strand.
GCCTGGGAGTTTCCCGTGTCAGAGATAATGCTTTCCTCATTTTTGTGTCTTCAGCTCCTTGTAGCACTCTTAACTCATAGCAGGAGGGCAATAAATATTTAATTGCAGTGGTTGGTCTTAGATGTGTTTATCGTTTTGTTCCATTTGGTCTGTTTTAGTCTTGGGCAAAGAGAAGAGGCAGCTCTGAGAAAGTTACCTTTGCAGTCGTTGAAGATCAAGGAAGGCAAAAGAAAGTATGCCCTCCTCTCCATAGGTTCTGCTTCTCTGCACGTGACCGTGGTTACTCACATGCGGGGCTTTCAGTCTTGACTCATCTGGCAGTGGAATCTTGATCTTGTTATTTAACTTTGCTGAAACCTCACCTTCCTCATCTGAGATGTGGGAATAACAGGGGCAGGCAAAAGAGTAACAGTGAGGATTAAATGGATAATGAATGGATAGTGTGGGAGAGCCTTGGCTCCCAGCAAGCACTCATGCACACTGTACTGTCCACTGCAAAGACTTCTTTTGGTGTGTGTGGTATTGGGGGTTGAACCTAGGGCTTTGCGCTTGCATGCTTTGCAAGTGTTGGACCACTGAGCTGCACCCTCAACCCATTTTTTTTACTTTCTGAGACAGGGTCTCACTAAGTTACACAGACTACCTCTGGTCTCGAACTTGCAATCCTCCTGCCTCCACCTCCCCAGCTGCTGGGATGACAGGTGTGTGCCACCATGCTGGCTCCACTGCAAAGACCTCTTACTGTAATTGCACATTGTCCCTCTGCAGCCCTTAATTCTCTCTTTTCTTTGTGCCCAAAAAGCAATCGTTCAAACTTCTTCCTAAATTGTCATGCCAGTAGCAACACAGTCTTGGTTTTCCTAGTTTAATAATTAGCTCTTTCTTTCCTTTAGCGATCAGGAGGGAAGGGGATAGGGCAAGGGTGAGGCTGAGGGTCTTTCGCTCAGTGGCCCCCAGCGTAGCTGTGGTAAGGTCACCATTTGCCGCTGAAATCCCTTTCCTTGGCTGCATCAAAGGGCAAACGCCCCACATGAGCTGAGGTTGGCAGTGCCTCCGGTGCCCTGGCTTCCAGTTGGAGTCCTGTGAATGTCTATTCTTGGGTGAATCATAGGACTTTTGTTCATGGTCCCAGCCCTCCCTATAATGGGGAACGCGCTTTTCTTTTCCCTCCTATTTTCCCACCCTCCTTTCTCTTTGGTGAGCTTTCAAGTCCTCCAATTAAATAACTGGTAAGTTTTCTTTGTGAAAGGCACTAAACTTGACTGGGTAACTTCCACAGTAAATGTATTTCTTACTCGTTTCCTTTTGCCCTTGGATTCTCATGCAATCAGTCTTCTCGTAAGGGGAAAAATGGGTTAGCGCAGGGTATAAAGCAGCCAACCTAGTCATCTAGGTATATCTTAAACCCATCCAGAACTTTTAAATGTATGTATTTAGATGATGCTTACTGAATACCTACTATACACCATGCACCGTATCAGGCACCAGAGGGGCACAAATCGATTGGACATGGGCCCCATCCTAAAGGATATATCATGGCCAGGAGGCTTGATGTCCGATGGATAGTGGAATTTCAAGGTGCAGATTGCTAGAGTTTGGGTCTGCAATGGTCCCTAAATGTCCATGTGTTAAAAGCTTAGTCCTCAGTGCTATCAGGAGGTGGTATAGTGAGGCCTGGTGGACAGTCTTTAGTTTGCTGGAGGTCTGGCCTTAAAGGGACTGTGGGACTCTTTTCCCTTCTTCTTTCTCTTTTTTGCTCCCTGACTCACAGTGGAGTGAGTGGTTTTCCTCCACCCTGTGATCCAGGCCCAAAGAAACAGGGCCAATTGCTCACAGGCTGGACCCTCTGAACCTCTGAGCCAAAGTAAACCTCTTCTCTTTATGAGTTGATTGTCTCAGATATTTATTATAATGACCAAACACTGACTTAACAGTGGCAACACCAGAGCAAGCTCACCTCCCTCAGCAGGGTCCAATGGGCTTGACACGGTAAGGACAAATGCCTAGTCTGATTTCTTTCTAAAAGGCACTGGCACACTCTTCACACCAGTACTACGGCAGTGTACAGGGTGGAGAGTTGGAGTCTGGGGCTTATAGGTGGGGAGGTGGGTGGCTGAATAGGGTAAAGTACTTCGTTCCTCCAAGGATAAATTATCCATGGAGTTGCAAACCATGAGTGATCACATATTTTGGTCCAGAATATCAAGCTGGCTAGGGTTGTGGAGGATAACTAAGGAGAGGTGGACAACCACTCCAGGCTTCCCCATCTTTATCCTAATTTTTTTCTTAGTTACTTCCTGGGGGACCTATAGTCTTTGGGAAATATCCATACCATGAAGCCAGCGTATGCATCCATCTGCCTTAATTTCAGTTGATGCTCATTAGGTCCTGGAATCTCAGGTGCTGAAGGAAGCCACAATTCCCCTGGATAACCTTGACCCTATCAGGCCTTTTCTTGACTTCTTTGGGCCTCGATGAGCATATCTGCATTTACCCATCCTGTTCACCCTCTCAGAATTGTTTTTTATCCCCTTGTCCCAGAAGGAGCAAGATTGAGAGTCAAGTTCCCCTCCCCCAGGCTAAAAGTAGCTTAAGAATCAGAAAAAGCTCAGGTTGGTCATATATGTGTCTATGTATATGTGTCTCAGTGCTGTGTGACTGTGTGATGGTGTTTACAACCATCTAAGGGCACCATCCATTCAGTTCTAAGAATTTTATCAGTTACCTGGGGGTCTCTCTCTCAGATCATTGCCCTTGGGCTTTTCTAAGTATGACATTAACGCCCATCCTATCTGGAGACCAGCACTTACAGGTCAATGGTAAGTATACAGTGGCAGTATGTCAAATTATTCCTTAAGTCAGCAGCCTGGATGCAGCTCCCTGACCTGTCAAAAATATCTGCTTAGCAGAAAACACATGGTAGTTTCTCTAAATACTAAAACAGCAGCCCAGGAAACAACTGCTATTTCAGTGTTCTTTTGGGCTTAAAGTGTGCTGAAGCAATACTCAGACTCAATTCAAGCCATGCTGACTGAGCACTTTTCACATCCGGGCACTAAACTAAGCACTGTGGAGAAGATAATGCAATTAATTGTTGTTGTTGTTGTTGGGTGCCATAGAGTAGGGTCTGACTTATAGTGACTTTATGTACAACAACCCTGTACCATGCCCAGCACTGTGTCAGTTCTTCTCTGCTATCTACAGGGTTTTCTATGGTGGATTGTTTCAGAAGTGGGCTGCCACATCCTTCTCCCTAGCCTTTAGCATCTGCTATTCCCTGACAGTTTCCCTTCCAAGACAAACCAGGCTGACCCTGGTTAGCTTTGAGATCAGGTAGGATTGGACACCAGGGTGCTATGGCTGCAGAAAATACAACTAATTAGAGAACACAGAATACACACACTGAATGGTAGATCAACAACAGATGGAGTAAAATCCACTGTCTGCACATAGAGGGTGCTATGCTAGGTCCAAGAAGAGAGAGTTCAACTTAAGCCACGATATGGACTATTAGACCTAGAAGAGACTTGAAGGTCATCCATTCATTCATCCACTCATTTATTAAATATCTACTGGCCACATGCTGTAGATTAGGATCTGTGGAAGGCGGTGGATTAGGAGGATGTAGCTCAATGATTTAGAAGAAATTATTCAAGCAAGTATCAGGACTGGAAGCCAAGTCCACACCTTAACTCATCATTCATTGAACAAACGCAAAATGTGAACTCACTATGTGCCAGGCATTAGGATAGAAGCAGGAAGATCACACATTGGTTAAGCATTTCTGGCATTTAAGTTGCTTCATGAATCTGACAAAGTTTCTTCACATCTCCCAGTGCCCTTTCCTTAATTATCAAATAAGGATAATAACAACACTTCCCTCATAGAGTGGTGGTTGTTCTTGTTGGGTGCCGTTGAATCGGGTCCAATACATAGTGACCTTCATAGGGTTTTCAATGGCTGATTGTTTCAGGATTGTTCCTGGGAGTGGACTGCTGTGTCCTCCCATTTTTGTAGGGCTGGGGATCGAACCCAGGGCCTCAGAGAGTGCATGAGAGCATTAAGTGAAGGAAACATGTAGGGCTTGTGGCAAGTCTGATACAAAATAAACATTTGATAAATGCCAGCTATTATTATGATTAATGTTATTATTATTATTATTATTATTAGTAGTAGTAGTAGTAGTAGTAGTAATATAAACAAGTGCACTGGATAAAACATGTTGCCCATCTGCTATGGATTGAATGTCCCTTCCAAAGCTCATGCTAACATTTAATTGAATTGTGATGGTATCAACAGTGGGCTTTTTAAGAAGTGCCTGGGTCATGACGGTGGAGCCCATGTGATCAGGCTCCTCTGAGAAGAGCAGCTGGTTGTAACAGGAGCCCAGAACCTCCTGTGTCCTCCCTGGCCTGGGCTTCCTTGCCTTTCTGCTCTCCCATAGTGGGATGACTCCATACAAAGACCCTTACCAAATGCCGGCCCCTTGATCTTGTAATTCCCCACCTCCAGAACCCCAAGTTAAACAAACGTTTATTTCTTACGAATTACCCAGTTCAGGGTTTCAATTATTGCAACAGAAAAGTGACTAAGACCTCATCTTTAAGAATCTTGTATTGGCTGGGCATGGTGGCACAAGCCTGTAATTCCAGTAACTCAGGAGGCAGAGGCAGGAGGATTGTACATTTGAGACCAGAGGCAGCCTAATTAACTCAGCTATACCTTGTCTCAAAAAAAAAAAAATGAGCTTGGAGCATAGTCCCTGGTAGAGCAATTGCAAAGTATGTACAAGGTCCTGGGTTCAACTGCCAAGTACAACAACAACAACAACAACAATATAGATAGATAGATAGATAGATAGATAGATGGGCTGGGATTTAGCTCAGTTGGTAGAGCACCACTCTACAGTCTCTGAGGTCCCGAGTTCAATTCCCAGCACCACAAAAATGGGAGAAGGACCTGGTAATCCACTCCCAAGGCAATCCTGAAGCAGTCAGCCATTGAAAACCCTATGAGGGTTGCTATGAGTCAGACACGACTTGACCGCACCTAACAACAACAACATAAATATAATATATATATATATATATATATATATATATATATTATATACACACACACATACACACACACACATATATACATGTGTGTGTGTGTGTGTGTGTGTGTGTGTGTGTGTGTGTATTTTTTTTTCAAAGGGCTGGGATTTAGCTCAGTTGGTAGAGCACCACTATGCAGTCTCTGAGGTCCGGAGTTCGATTCTCAGCACCGCAAAAATGGGAGAAGGACATGGCAACCCACTCTCAAGGCAATCCTGAAACAATCTGCCATTGTAAACTCTATGAGGGTCGCTATGAGTCAGACACGACTCAATGGCACCTAACAACAACAACAACAACAACAACAACAACAACAACAACATATTCAAATGGAGAAAAATGTACATTCCCTGATCAATATGACTCCCTGATACTAGAGCTTTGGGAAAGTCACTAAAAAGTAAAATAAAAGTACACAAACTTAGAACAAGCGTAAAGAGAGAGGTGAAAGTTATGAATGATGGAATGGGAAGAGTGTTATCAACTATCATTTTACTTTTCCCCTTCCTTATCTACAGAAGAGTCAGATCTTTAAATCTTGGAAATGAAAACATTCAGGGGTCATCCAATCCGCACCTCTGTCTATCCCCCATTAATCTATTAAGAGCAGTAATTAAAAGCCCATTATCTTCTAGTG
>VMDO01002330.1:136975-172158 GCA_007922755.1 Pedetes capensis
GGTCGGGCCTGGTTAGTACCTGGATGGGAGACCACCTGGGAACACCAGAAGCTGTAGGCTTGGGAGAAGGACCTGGCAACCCCCTCCCAAAAATCAATCTGCCATTGAAAACCCTATGAACAGCAGAGAAGCACTGACAATAGTGTTTCCCCTGTTGTACAGAGGGTCGCTATGAGTCGGATACCGACTCGACGGCACCAAACAACAACAACAAATCTTCTAGTGAATACTACAGTAATGTTGGAAGCAACATGATCTATGATCACATGGCCCCGAAGTACACAGAATGCTGAAATCTTCAAAATAGCCAGGGAAGAAAGAAATGGCTCTTGTTACAGATGGTCTGGGAAAGATAATTCAACAATCAAGCTTCTTCCTCCTCCTCTGTTACCAACTTCACCAGAGTAGAGTTCAGATGTCAATATGCAGACATAGAGCAAGACATCTTGCTTATAGACAGGTAACAGTATCCCAGGAAACAAACATAGTCAATGGAATAGGTACGGCAATGATCTGCTCATAGAACACAGAAGATAATTTGTGATCACAGATTAAACCAAGCTGATACGGGACTGGTGATAGAGGGAGAAGAGCGCAGATACAAAATCTAGCTCCCACGTCGGGGAATGGAAGGTATTTTGTAGAAAATGAGCACATTAGCCCAACATGCTAGCATTCAGAATAAGAAAACTTTACAGGAATTCAGACAAAAGTCTATTATCCCTTTGGACCAAGGGCAAAGACAAGTAGAGCTAGTCAGTTCCAAGGGGCCCCAGGGGATGCTCATAAGCACATCAGCCATTATTTGGGCATAATTATTCACATTCTATCCACTGGAACGGATGGGTGAGCCTTCTGAGACAGCTAGACTGCATGATCATTGCTCAGGATGAGATCAGACCGAATTTACCCATGTGGTAAACCGTTCCTGACCAAGCACCCATATAGAAGCAGTATGAAAACCAATTTGCACAAATGCACATGTTGAGGTCCCCTCCACAATAATTAGGCCATAGAGAGTAACATGAAGTCCTTTGCCACCCTGGCAGCAGGGATCTGTGACCGCACCCATGCATGGGCTGTGCTGCTTAGCTCGGCAGCAGCCCCTGATTCAAATCAAACGCTGACACTTGTTAATATTGCTCTGAATGTCACTGCCATGGAGCTGACCCTCCCTCACACTCCCTGCTCCCAAACCGCCAAAATATACCATTGTTTTTAAGCAGCTCATCTGTTAATTAAAAAGTAGAAATCAATCGGCCTCATCTTTCCCTTGCAGGCCTCTGTGCACACAAGGATTAGAGCTGCCTCTACTTAAGTCAATTAGAGATAAGGAGAAGCTGACATTTCTACAACCCACCTTATCACGCCGCTCAAAAAGGGCTCAGATTAAAATGTACAAAGATGATTTCCTTAGCCCGTTCCCTTCTCCTTTGCTTTCTTTTAATTATTCTGAAGAACTCTGACAATCCCAGCAATGGTGGAGATGCATGTGGCAGCCTGTGGAATTAGCCCTCTAGAAACACACACTGGACCCATCCAGGTGTGGGCGCCGCTGTAGACCCAAACCTGCCCACTTGATTGTCCTGGGAACCCTGCTAAATCCTAGGGTGCAGAGCAATACTAAATCTGTGTCTACATTTGTTATTGTTGTTAGGTGCTGTCGAGTTGTGTCCAACTCATAGTGACCCTCATAGGGTTTTCAATGGCAGATTGTTTCAGGATTGCCTTGGGAGTGGGTTGCCACGTCCTTCTCCCGTTTTGCTGTGCTGGGAATCGAACTCGGGACCTCAGAGACTGCAGAGCGGTGCTCTACCAACTGAGCTAAATCCCAGCCCTTGTGCCTACATTTAGGATGAAATAATTGTGATGCAGTAAGGATGGTGAGCTTGGAGTCAAAAGACATTGGCTCCACTTCTGTCCACTTCCCTCAGCTACATTGGCTGTGCTGCCTGACTGCTCAGCCCTTAGCTTTTCTGAGCTTCAGTTGCTTTATCTCTGAAAGGAAGCAATGATTCTTGCCTGATACAAGGGGTGCTTGCTTGCTAAACATTCAGACATTCAGTTGAATCTAAACACTCTAGAATTCATCCTGGGCAAGTTATGAATAGAGAAAGGGGAACAATTCAGAAGTGACCCCATATATCATAAGAAAATGTCTACTTGTTGATCCCCAGCATTTATTCCAGGCTTACATATACACACATGCCTATCCCTACACACACACACACACACACACACACACACACACACACACACACACACACTACTGCTAAGCAGCCCTACAAGCTTGTTATTGTGATCTCTATTTTAAAACGAGGAGGCTGGGGTTCAGAGAGATTAATTAATTTGCTAAAGGTCGCACATATGGGGAACGGCAGAGCTGGGATCTGAACCCAGAGCCCATTATCTTCCCATTATCTCCTGCCCCAGTGCTGAATAATCATGGGAAAGAGAAGTGGTGTGGTCCAGTGACCTCTTCCTTCATTCACACAGTGCCACGAGTGCTACCTTATTGACATCGCTCTGTGAACATATTAGCAATTTTCTAAATTTGCCCAGTCCATTAGCTGGACTATTTTTCTGGCTGCCCCTGACTTTCCTCACCCAGGCTCTGTTAAACGCTGCTGGGGCCCTTGCATAGCTTCACTAACAGTCATCTGGTGCTTTTCCACATCACCGTGCAGCAAACGAGCTCTCTTGTCTAGCCTAGAAACGCTGTATCAAAAGCACTCCTGGCAAACAAAAGCTGACATTCAAATAGTGCTTACAACCTACAAGATGCTGTGCCGGAACTAAGTATTTCCACCCCCATGGCAGACCCTGGGAGCGCCACCCAGACCCCTGTCCATGGGTGATTGTCGCCCCAGCTGCCAGGAGCGCTAGGCAGGCAGATGCTCTGAGGCCCTTCAGAGATCATCTCAGTGGAGAGGGACCTCACTCAGGGCCACGTCCCTTCCCCAGGTGGCCATGTGCAGTGACTGCGGGTGGACCTGGCGATCGCAGCCTCCTCAGAATTACTCTGAAGGGCCATTCGCATTCCAGAGCTCCTTGGCTTGGATCCGGTAGTTACTGACCTGTACTGTGGTATGAGTCGCCCCACTGTCAGTCCTGCATCCTTGCTTACCTCCTCCCATGTGGTGCCTTGATTTCAAGAGCACTCTCTAATCAACAACTTGTTTGCTAAATTATCTCTCAAATTTCATTTCCTGAAAAAAACTCAATTTAGACTCAGAGAGGTCCGACTGTTAGCCATGGTGCACAGATGAGAAAACAGTCCACGATTAGCTTGTCAGTAAATGGTTAGCATTAGAAACCAGGTTAGTCCTAGACCAGAGACCCATATATGCTTTTTTGCTTCAACCCTTATTTTATTAACATGGGCAGGACTTTCAGGGTATCTGTACTCAATTTTCACTATTTTATATTTCAAAATTGCTCATTCTACATTCCTCTGTTCTTTCTAAAGAGTGACTATGATGGATTAAAGATGGCCATGAATTACATAATAGTTCCAGGAGATATGGATTCCATTTCCTCTCTTTCTGCCAACTAGGCTGGCAATAGGGCCTTGGTAGACCAATAGAGCAGAGCAGAAGCTATCCACACAGGAGCCATCCCCCATCTAAGAGTACTAAGGGCTCCTGCCAGGGTCACATGCCATACTGCATAACACACGAAAGCCTGCACCCCTCCAGAGAGATCCCATGCAGGGCTTCTAAGTTTCCACAAAGAGGAAAGGAAGCTCCTGTGAAGATAGCCTTCTATGACAACAAGGTGTGTCAGTGACTTTGTCATGGAAGCTCCAGTTGGACCTAGTCACCAGATGAATACCACAACTAACCCTAACTAATACTACATGTAATAGGACAATCATTCAGTTGAATTCTGCCCAAGTTCCTGACCCACAAATGAGGGTGGCTGTAGGGTCATTTGTTACACAGCAGTAGCTGACTAGACTAGAATTATCCTGAGAAGTACCCTGCCTATGTCTTCGACCTTACCTCCTCTGGAGCCTTCTTCCCTCAGCTACACTACTCTTCCCAGCATCTTAAAACTCTAGCCCTTCTGCATCTTCCTTTCTGTCTTCAAATTTGCCCAGGGAATTCTCCTACCTCCAAAGGTACCCTACTGTCCCATCCCTCTGTTCCCTCCAAATTTGCAAGCATGATCAATCTAAGCTACTTCTACTTCTACACCACCCCTTTCTGTGTTAACTTTTGAATTCCTATTTTTAGTTCTTCCTCTTTTTGATATAAGTCTTGAAGGTCAGCAGCGAGTTTTGAAGCACAAAGCCTGGTGACAATTTCTTACTTTAAGCATCACTGGCTTTGGGAAGCCATTCCCCAAACCCACTTCACATGACCAGTATTACAAACTGTGCACTGCCCTCTTTTGAGCTCTTGTGGCATTCATTCATTCATCCATCCATCCACTTAACAAATATTAAGAGCCAACACTAAGTGACACTTTGTGACTTGAAGATCCCAGGCCATTTAGTAACAGAAAGAATGGCCTATTCAGAAGTACAGACACTAAGGATAGCAGAGGCGATGGAAGACAGCTTGTAGAATCATAAATTATCCAACACAAATATGACACCCTTTGATTTTAAAGATATCTGCAGTTGCTTTCCTAGTTCTGAGACCCATTTGGTCAGGAATCCCACCCCTTTAGTCAGCCCAGCAGTCCTCTGCTTGGGCTGCACAGTAGAATCACCAGCAGAGATTTTAAGAAACACACTAATCACCGAGTGTCACCTCTGGAGATGCATTAGTCTAGGCTAGGACTCAGGAATTAGGATGTGTTAAATGGCCACTAAGTGATTTCAATATGCAACTGGGGCTTGAGAACCATTGACTGACCTAAATCCCTAATAATTCTGCCTAAGATCATTTTACCTTCTCTATCCTCTTTGGAGACAGAGGAAAACATGGGTTGGGGAATGTTTTTAGCACTTAGAATTTTTATTGAAATCTCCATGCAGCTTTTCAGTCCCACGTTAAACAATCCCAGTTCTTTCAACCTTTCCACATAGGCCGTATTTGCAGCACGTTAATCACTCTTTAATCTTGTTTTGATTTAGCTCAAATAGGTCTGTTTCCCTGGAGAAAGCTTTTCCAACTTAGATGTCTCTGTTTTTCAGAAGCACATAACCCTGATAGCTCATCAATCCAACTGTGGATTGTGCAGTTGCTGTTATGAAATACATATCTGTAAAGACTTCAGCAGACCATTTTGCTTGGCTTCTAGATTTGAATTAGTTAAAAATTAAACACCACACATATCACCAACCAGGCCTTTCTCTGTTGTCCTGCAAATATTGTTAGCAATACATTTGACCACTTGACTTACGAGACAGCTGAGGATGGCCTTCCTAAATCTTTTCTCCTCCCAGGAGTGACAGTAACCAATGGTTCCAAAGAAACCCAGACTTCCTCAAAGGCCAGCACGTAGATACTGAGCCTGGGAGGAGAAGGGATCCTGGAGGCGCCCTACAGTTCCTGGGTATACATCCATGAGCTTGATTGGCAGTCATGAGACTGCTCATCTCCTTAATCCAGGAACCAGGGTCACTGTCATTGTCTTTCCACACCTCTTTGCATGGCACTCCTTTCCTCTAACTCACGTCAATTTAAATTTTAATTTGCTTATCATTCCAAGAAAAGCTTGCCCTGTTATTGCACTTGAAATGAGAGAAACATGGTATAAAGATCTGCAGAGCTTGCAAAGGGGAGAGCCGAGACAGAGAGATCTGGACACGGGAGTCTTAATAATGTGCTAAGGAGAGCCTGTTTCAACTCATATATGAGCAGATCCTTTTCAGGACAGACTTGGAAGGAAGGGTGCTGAGTGGCCATTTTCAGAGGTTTACTTTTTTCCCTTAAGGGCAGTACAACATACATATAAAGCTTTTAAGTCATCGAGGTAGGGTAAGGCTGCATGGCATGGCCATAATGACGACTGGCAGCTGCCATAAGACACAAAAGAAAATCAAAGCTAACCACCAGCAGTGGTATTTGGGAGGAATTCTAAAAGCTCTTCCTGGTGCCTGAGTTTCTAAGAAAGGGTCAAGATCTAAAGACATCCATAAATCAAAATGGCATTGTTATCTTGGACAACCAGCCAAGTATGGTGGACAGATAATGAAGAGAAGAAATGCTTGGTGCTCCCCAAGTCCTTTAGAATTTCTTGAAGTAGTGGATGCCAAAAGACTCCTGTTTTCAAATACTAGCTTGGTCATTTATCATCTGTGTAGTCTTAGGCAAATCATATAAACTTTTCACTTTTAGTTAAGTTATTTTAAAATAGTGATGATATGTGCTTATCAAGAGGACTCAAAAAATCTTTATCTAGCATCTAGAAGAGCACTTGCACATGCAGGATGGTCAGTCATAATAATATTAATAATAATAATAGCAATTATTGTGATTGGATACTCCTACTTCAGCAGCACTAGAATTCCATGCCGCTTTGAAATTTGATGTTTTATGATTTGGTGATTCTCTAACGCAACTGTGCAATGAGGTATTTGTCACCTCTTAGGAATTAATGCAGAAACAAAAAACCACACAACTTCCTATCAGGATTGGGAAGTAAAGAGCAAGGCTGGTTATCACCGACTCCACGTCCCCCTACCAGGCAGCTTCCAGGTTCCAGGTCCCAGTGAGATCTCAAGTGGGAGATGAGGGTGGAGAAGAGAAGGAAAGATAGGCTCCTTGGGGCTAAAGTTTGATGCAGGACTTTTTTCTACGAAGCAACCCTGGAAAGAGCTCATCTGATTACTGTTCAGAAATGCAGGTGAACGTTACTTCGTAATATCAGAAGGCAAAATTCCTCATTTAGTCTCTATTAAAGGCATCATAGCCTGCAGCCGTAGCCCTGTGGCATCCGATCCCATCAGATCTCAGAAGCTAAGCAGGGTCGGGCCTGGTTAGTACCTGGATAGGAGACTGCCTGGGAACACCAGGTGCTGTAGGCTTGGGAGAAGGGCCCAGCAACCCGATCCCAAAAATCAATCCACCATTGAAAACCCTATGAACAGCAGAGAAGCACTGACAATAGTGTTTCCCCTGTTGTACAGAGTGTTGCTATGAGTCAGATACCAACCGGACAGCACCTAACAACAACAACAACAATAACACAACAAAGGCATTATATGTAATTTATTGATCCTACTAAAGATAAATAATAAGAAAAATATACCTACCATACAGAACATCTGGAGTATGTTACATTTGAGAAGCCCTGGAATAGGCATTGGAAAAAAATGTTAGTCAAACTAGTTGTTATGATCAGGTATCTATGGAAACGACCATATATTTGTCCTCACACCAGATAAGCACTTACTCACTTAATCGTACGCAATCCGCATAAGCTAAGCCTAATGACTGTATACATTATTAGCTTCTTGCTTCCCATGTACAGACTAGAGAGAGCAGAAGAAATGAGGGAAAGAAACACATTGGGGAAAGCGGGTCTTGCTACACTGGGACAATGCCATGCCTCCAGCGAGGAGCGGAGGAAACCCAAAGTCCAAAAGCAGATTTCATCCACATACCACTGATCTTGAATGAGCCCTGCGAAATCCCTCCCTAGTGGTGTGGCAGTGGAGGGAATTGTCCTATTAATAGCATGCTTCAGCTACATTATGGGTTAAATGGGTTAACTGGGCTTTTGCAGGATGGCCTTGGAACACAGTAACCATTTATAACATAATTGCTATGGGAAAACGCATTCTGAATTCCAATGATTCAACTGAAAAATGAACTTCTGACACACAGCTCGTGCGCTCGGTAAGGCTGTCCTGTATCCTCGGAGAAACAGCAGAGTTAGACGTGAGCACCTGCAGATGGGGTCCTCGTGCCTACACTGTCATTTCCTGCATGAGTGATTCGAGTCTTTTAACTTCTCTGCGGCTCAGTGCAGCAGTAAAATAGAAATGGCACTGTCTATTTTGTGTGGACTGTAAGCGCCACCAGGACAGGCACTGTGCCCATCTCAATCACCTCGGCTTCTCCAGCCCCTCAATAACTCTGAAGCGAGTAAGAAAGGAAAGAATAATTGCCTACCTCCCAGCACTGTGAGCAGAATCAAATGGGATAATGCGTGGGGAAACAATTCAAGGAGCTGTGAAATAGAATACAAATGAGAGACATGATAATTATAACCTATTGTTACAGACAGAATGTCACCTTCTGTGCATTCCATGTAAATGAGGATGTTTGTGTTAGTGCTAATTCGAATGATTGAGCCAATATCTAGAATTCTGAGTGGTACAGATGGGCCACACAACCTGGGAGAGCGGCAGGGACTCGAGGGGGCGGGGTGGCAGGGAATGCAAAGAAAGAGAAGTTATCAAATGATTAGAGGCTGGCTGGGTAATGGGCCAGTTAGATCCAAATCCAAAAGGCAGGTAAATTCAGACACATGAATTCCCTAAGGCAGGGGTTATTCTGTCTGAGCCAGAGCAGAAACAAAGAAAAGTAAGGCTGAAGAGTTTCATTCCACCTTGTTCAGCTAAGACACATACATGCAGAGAGAGAGAGAGAGAGAGAGAGAGAGAGAGAGAGAGAGAGAGAGAGAGGGAGAGGGAGAGGGAGAGGGAGAGGGAGAGGGAGAGGAAGAGGGAGAGAGAGAGGTTGAATGGTGTTTGGGTAATAGTAGGAAAAATATAGAGGACATTATCTTCAGTTTTAGCATGGAAGCAGAATGAATGAGTGCTCAGTCAGATCTCAGCACCCACATTTGCCAGCCCACTGTCTTTTTGCCTCTTAGCAATCTCTCCTGTCACCTACAGCTGTACCACCGTGGCATAGGATCCTGTCAGATCTCAGAAGCTAAGCAGGGTCCGACCTGGTTAGTCTTGGATAGGAGACTGCCTGGGAACACCAGGGCTACAGGCTTGGGAGAAGAACCTGATAACACACTCCCAATAAACAATTGTTGTTGTTGTTGTTAGGTGCCGTCGAGTCGGTATCCGACTCATAGCCACCCTCTGTACAATAGGGGAAACACTATTGTCAGTGCTTCTCTGCTGTTCATAGGGTTTTCAATGGCAGATTGATTTTTGGGAGGGGGTTGCCAGGTCCTTCTCCCAAGCCTACAGCTTCTGGTGTTCTCAGGCGGTCTCCCATCCAGGTACTAACCAGGCCCGCACCTGCTTAGCTTCCGAGATCTGATGGGATCGGATGCCACAGGGCTACCGCTGCAGGCAATAAACAATTAGCTACTGAAAATCCTATGCATAGGATAGAATCATTACAATTATGTTTCATCTGTTATACATAGAGTCACTATGAGTCAGACACTGACTCGACAGCACCTAACAACAACCATTTCTGTTATGATTGATCCATCAGGGTGCACTCTGCTCAAACTGCATAGCCAAGGGAGGACAGAGGTGATGTGAAAGGGGCCAGCAGGTTTTAAAGTCTGGGGTCTGCTGTTTGGTGACTCTGAAGGGTCTAACTGACATGTGATTCAGGTGGCCAGAGGCCAGAATTTCTACACTTGGCTCAGAATCTTTCACCCATATCTCAAGGGCAGACATAATCAAGCATGGCTTTGGAGGGCTCCATCGGGTTGTCTGCAAATTGAGATCCAATCAGCAGCTCAGACCTTGCCCTTGGCATAGGCAATGAGGAGTCACTTTCTGATCGTGCCCATAGGATTCAAGAGGGTTGCAAAACTCAGAAAGACTTCCCAATCAGGCTGTCTGGGTCCTTGGCAGCAAGCCCGTGGCCATTTCCAGTGGCATCTCCTCTCCGCATCTGCACTGTCTTATCCACTCAGACAGCTACCCCGTCTGCAGGAATCACCTTCCTTTCTCTGGCAACTAACCCTGCAATGCAGTCTGAATTGTCTCTGCATCTCTTTGGAAACCACTTCAAAAGACCCAAGATGAGATGTTAAAAAAAAAAATTTTCTTTACCCTCAATGACCAGAGTGAGAAAGGGCAGAGATAGCCACCTCCCTAAGCAGTCGTATAAGAAATTCTCTTATGCCATTTTACCATGTTCCCTGCTCCCAAAGCCAAGTTAAGACAATACGTATTTTCTCGTAATGCAAGGTGTACCTTTCCAAGAAGGATGTCATCCTGCCTCACAAGCACCAGTTTGAGATCCATAAAGCTGAAGTTTCAGCCCTAGCAACTGCACTTGAATTAATCACCTAGGTATTTGTTATATGAAATAAGACCTGCTCCTCTGATATACAGGACCATTGTGCAAATTCAGGTGAGATAATATATGTGAAAGCACTTTGAGAAATTAAGAGCGCACCCCAGAAATAAAACATTGATTAAGATGGAATCTATTCAATCAAGTGATGTTTTCTCTACGTCTAGTGTATTTACTTTAAAAATATATAAATATACATGGTTATCCATGGGATGATAGCCCATTCTAGTTCTATTTAGCTCCCTGGAAAGATGACAAGGATTAGCAAACTGTCCATATTTTCCAAACCCAAATTCCACATAGGTCCACGTGCAAGCCTTCTCTTTGTGACTACTTTCCTACCCAGAAAGCAGGTAGAGAATGGACGCTTTTCTTCGGTCTTCCTATGGCCGCACCTATGATAATTCAACAGAAAGGACTGCACATTAGCTGAGCACTCACAGGAAGCTTTATGTGTATGGTCTCCCCGAAACACTTCTCATTTCTAGCCTTAAACACCTGATGCAGCCAAACTGGCCAAATCTCCAATCCTCGGGCCATAATTCTGTAAATTCATTACGTGTGAATTATGGTTTTGAACCAGGCTCGGTTCCCAAGGACTGAATCACACATTCCTGAAATAACGTCCCTGACACCAGCAGAAAATGATCTTCACAGATCTCCCCGTGAACTCGCTTGCAACTCCTACCTCATTTGCTACCTGTTCTCTGCACAGGTGACTCTACCCAGCTCCGCGCTTTTGCCTTCAATTATCCCCAACATTTAAGGGCTCCCGTTCATTGTAGAGATGGTAGAGCACTACACGGCTTCAGCAGGTGATTAAATGATCAGACGGGGGCAGGAAGTGCCATATACCATTCTCTCTATTGCCATTGACTTCCCCCATGTCGAACCTGGATAAGAGCAGAGAGGATGCCTACTGTGTGCCGCGCATTGTGCTGGTGTGTGGCATGCATCAGCTAAATGGACCCTCACAAAAACTGTGATGAGGCCCCTGTTTCTGCCATGAGGTACAAATTCAGCATGTGAAGTAATGCTGTAAGAAAAATACAGATGTCTGAGTTATGCCTCCCCAGAGATGCTGATTGATTCGTCCTAAGGTATGTTCCTGCATCTGCATTTTAAAATCATCAAGGGATGATTTGGAAGCTTTTTAAAGACTGTCAATAATGCCAATATTAATAATAGCTAACACTGCCTGAGAGTTACTATGTGCCGGAGGGTTTGGGGAATGCTTGATGTATTCCTTCCCATTGGAATTTCTGACGCCATAAGGTCGACATAAATAGTCTTTACGTTTACAGATAGGAACCAGAGCTTTAGGAAGGCAAGACAACAAAGCTTGCTGTCTTACAACATAGAGAGCCATATTAGGGTAGAGATTTGCACCCCTTTGCCTCTGACCTGAAGCCGTGATCTTCCCCCTCCATTAGCATTATCAGCACTTTGTTAGCTGTAGCAGAATCTCAGCAAATTAAATCAAAGTGTTTAAGTTAGGGGCCATTTTCTCATGCTTTCTCTCCTGGGATATTACTGATGCTGCTGGCTGACTGGCCATCATTATTATTATCATTATTAATGAATTCTTCTGCTGAAGCCTGAAGCTGGGACTTGGGAGCATAAATTCCAGAGGCAGGAGCCAGGGGAAATGGCACAAAGTAACAGTATGCATCAGGCGGATGATGGTCTATAAGGAAAAGCACATTTGCTTCTAGCCCTGCAGGGCTGTGGCCACAGAGAGCTACTTCCCCACACATAATTAAGATAAAACTTAACCTTGGGCCCTCTGCTGCCTTTATAAATCTCCCTTCGCATCTCAGCCTGCCTGTTGTTGTTTAACAACAATATTTAAAAATACCTTCAGCCTCTAAGGATTCCACGGAACAGCCAGAGACACCCTACCCCCCACATAATCGACACTATCACACCTTGGAGGTAGTTACACTACCTCAGATCCCTAAAGCTTCTTTGAGCCTAGAGAAGTTCAAAGCGCTTTCATACTCATTCTTTCATCCTATCTTCATCACATGAAGGTGGGAGGGCCTTCTGAAAGAACCCGCTCTCATTCCTCAATTCCCTCTCCCGCAATCTTGAAGCTGCTGCTGCTTCCCCGAGGACGGGACCTTGACTTCCACCGAAGGTCTTTTCTGATCTTTGCTCGATATTTCCGGTTGGGTTGGCTTTGCCCTCTCCAGGGCCTCGGGACATCTCCATGGGATCCCGTGGAAGCACAGAGGGTCGGTGCTGAGTGTATCTGTCCTCCAACCTGCAGGTGAAGGGAGGCTGCCTGGCCTTCGTGGCCAGGGCAGGGTATGTGCTCCTCCTGGTACGAGGAGCTCCCCGTGAGATGCTCGGGCCTCCCCTTGCGTGTGAGTGCAAACCCGCGCAGAGGAAGGGACCCTGCTTACGCATTTCTGTGGTCCACACTGGGATGTCCAGGGAGGGAGGAGTCAGGGAGGCTCAGGAGAACACCAGGTAGGCGTGGCCTCACAGGCAGAAGTGACGTAATCTTGAAGAAGGAACAAGGGATGGAATGGCCCTGGAGAAAGGGAGGCTGGGGAGGGTGAGAGAGGCACAGGGCCCACCCCTAGACGAGACTCAGAGCAAGACTCCAGATGCCAGCGGTGCAAAGTGCAGGGCAGATGATGGAGTGGTCAGCTGGGCCACAGATGAGGACAAGGGGACTGAAGTGGTTTCTGGGAGAAGCTCTGGGTCAGCAGGAGAGGGAGGGCTGTCCTCCAGGGGCCACACAAGTGCTAGGTGGGCTCCCTGCACCTGCTGTGGATCTTCATCTGGTAGCTGGTGCAGGAGGCAAGAAAGCCAAGGGGCCAAGGTTCAGCCAGCACACATGGGGTCTGGGAGAGCCACGGAGTCCCTCACCCGGCTACTTCCGTTCTCGCCTGTTGCCATCAGCTCAGAAACCCAGAGCCTGGCCTGAGCAGGCTGAGGCAGGGGCCAGAGACAGTGAGCCGAGAGACCTGAGAGCAGCAGAGGGGGAGGAAGAAGAGCCCTGGACCTTGACACTGACATCCTCCAAGCCAGAGTCCACCCAGACAGCAATCTGCCAGGACGTGCGGGGCATGCCTGCTATAGGGCTTGACCCAGGTTCTCCATCCAGGCGAGAGAGCTGTGGTTCTCCCCACCAGGCTCTGCCTTGAGGACAGCCCTGCCTCTGCTGGCTGGAGCCAGGGTGTTCCATTCTGTTCTCTTAGGTGCCATCGAGTTGGGTCCCACTCCCAGTGACCCTATATGCAACAGAATGAAACACTTCCGACAGTGTCCTGCCTGGCACCATGTCAGTGCTTCTCTGCTGTCCATAGGGTTTTCAACTGCTGATTGTTTTGAGAGTGGGCTGCCAGGTCTTTCTCCCATTTTGGGAGTGCTGGGGATCCAGCCTAGGACTTCAGAGCATGCCAAGGTAACGTGGAGCAATTGTTGTCGTTGTTGTTAGGTGCCAGTCAAGTCAGTATCCGACTCATAGCAACCCTACATACAACACGGGAAACACTATTGTCAGTGCTTCTCTGCTGTTCATAGGGTTTTCAGTGGCAGATTGATTTTTGGGAGTGGGTTGCAGGGTCCGTCTCCCAAGCTTACAGCACCTGGTGTTCCCAGGCGGTCTCCCATCCAAATACTAACCAGGTCCGACCCTGCTTAGCTTCTGAGATCTGATGGGATCGGATGCCACAGGGCTATGGCCCAGATCTGATGGGATCGGATGCCACAGGGCTACGGCTGCAGGCGGAGCAATTGTAGCGGACATGATTTCCTGAGGCTTTGCGATAGGAGCCAGCCGCAAGGACGCAGATTTTAAATATATTCAGAAAGCGAACAAACATGAGACAAATGAACAAACACATAACAAATTATGTCTGCAGTCAATTCAGCGCATGCCTCCGTGCGTGCGCACCTGGCGGCACTCCAGCGAAACAAGAGGTTGAGACGCTTGATCTGCCCGTGTCCTCCGGGCTCTCTGGCCGGGCAGCTCCCCCTCCGGGAGCGATTTGGTTATCAGGTCTTGGATTAGCAAGCAGACTGTGCAGTTTGGAACTCGTTGGTCTAGGCACTCAGGCGGGTAGTCACCCCTCCTGGCCCCGTGCTGTATTTCCTTTCCCTTCTGGCATCCGTGGTGATCTGTCTAGACAGCAGGTGGCTCTGGCTTCATTACGACTGGAATCCTGGACCACACAAGGGTGCTGGGCCCCTTGCCTGCCACCCCAGGTGGAGACAGGCTCTTTTGCCCTCACCCATTGAAAGGTCACCCTCTGACACACACAGTGGCTTTGCAAAGGGCTTCCAGTGACACTGGGCTTTAGCAAATGCCTCCGCTCGTGAGGAAGATTCTGGGGGCTGAATGAACCTAGATGCTGCCAATTTGATAGGATGCAGAGGGAGGAGGTGGAGGACGCAGCTGCCAGGTGCCCCAGTGTGATTGCCCAAGACAATAAGCCCATCTCTGCGACTTCCTGCAATTGGGAATGGAGGAAAATCAATATAGCAGAGATGGTCTGAATGGAGCAGTGCCTAGGGGCTCAGACTTCAGTGTGCACCTCAAGGGCTCACATAAGCTTGGCTTCAGGCTACTCTCAACAAAAGAGAACAGAGACCCTGAGGTTATACATATAACACTGATGAAGTCTGAGCACCTAGGCGTTGCTGCATTCAGACCATCTTGAAGCAAGAAGGAACGTGAGGGAGGATGCGGGAGCTCACTGGGTAATAGAGGAATATTCTGGAGCTCTGGCCAACAGCAGACTAGGACCAAGGGTCACTGGCAGCTTGACTGCATCCATCTTGTTGATTCAATTAGAGCAGCCTGCTGCTGGGCTCATCCACTGCAGCTCTCCTGCTGTTACCTGCCATGCTCAAGGCCTGGCTTGGGCCCTCAGGGGATGGCTTGGCTCCTCCTGAACTTCTGGCCCTGAGAACCTGTGTCCACCTACCACCTGCTTCCCTGCTCACGTGCACAGACAGGCGGCATCTGTCTTAGCTCAGTGTGCACTCCGCTCCTAAAAGCACCACTCACAAGACCCCGTGCCTGGAGCTCAGAGGGGCAAATTTGGTAATGTTTTCCTGGTCCTCTCTCTGATCCTACCGACAACTCGGAGTGGTCTTTGTCCCCCCAGAATCCATCTTCAGCCTGCATAACTGGTGTTTCTGAGAGGTCACGTGACTTTCAACACCACAAATAAGTTGGGGCAGATCTAGGTTAGGGTGCAGCAGGTCAGGACCCTTCTGTGCAGATGGCTCCTGGCTCCTTCCAGAGACTCAGAAGCACAGACTGCTGGAGAGATTTCTTGTCCTGGCCAGGTGGTCTGGGACCTGCAGACTCTCCACCAGCCACCTGCTGTACCAGCCACCCTGTACATTTCAAAGGACATCATCTATAGCATAAACTTGATGGCACAGCCAGACATGTGAGAAAACAAGAAGAAAGAGGGACAGGGCAAGCTGAACATTAGTCCCTGAAGTTGCAGAGACCCCCAGGACTTTTTATAAAAGTCTTTGTTGTTTTCAGGTCCCATCTAGTCAGATCTGACTCATAGTAACCCTGAGTACAGCAGAAAGAAACATTCCCTAACACTATGCCATGCACACAATCTTTTTATGTTTGAGCCCATTGTTGTAGTCACTGTGTGTCTTCTCATTTTGAATCATGCCACATCAGCAAAAGGAGGTCCCAGTGGCTTTATTCCATTTTTGTCATAAGGTCAACTCTACTTTGAGGAGGCAATTCTTGAATACGCGGGGGGCTCATTTTTCAGCACTATATGTGACAGGGCTTCTCTGCTACTCATAGGGTCTTCAAAGGCTAATTGTTTCAGGAGCTGGCTGCTGGGTCCTTCTCCCTAGTGTGTCTTAGTCTGGAAGCTCAGTTGAAACCTGTCCAACCATGAGTGGCCCTGCTGGTATCTGAAATACCAGTGGCATAGTTTTCAGCATCCCAGCAACACACAAGCCTCCACAGCATGACAAGTTGACAGAAATGTGGGGGTTATAAAGTTCTGTTGTAAAGGTCTAGTGATAGTAAATTAAAAAGAGTAATCAGCAAATGATAATAACAGTAACACAGAAGGTAAGATTGTTATTTATATTGAAAAAAAGAGGTGAAAGTTATTAGACACTTAGAAGTTACACCAACTGCCTTTGGTCTCAAACTTGTGATCATCCTGCCTCTGCCTCCTGAACCACTGGGGTTACAGGTGTGTGCCACAGTGCCGGGCCACAACTTGTGAATCTTAACAGCATGATGACACTATCTCCCCCACAAGTCAGCTCCTTTGTGAAGTCTTTTCTGAGCCTCCTTGCTTAATAATTTCTGTCTTGCTTTAATGCCCTGTTGTGCTCGTATTATGTTGTGCAAATTGGCATCATCTGGCCCCATGCAAAAGACCAAAGAAGATGGACCCTTAAACACTCTTCTAGCTTCATAAATTTGACAAGTCTCCATTTACCTATTTGAGCCTCTATGTCCTTATCTCTAAAGCAGGAATTACCAGAGAAGGATGTGGCAACCCACTCCCAAAATGATCCCCAAACAATCAGCCATTGGAAACCTGTGAGGGTCGCTCTGAGTCAGACCCAACTCAACAGCACCTAGAAACAACAACGAATGAACTGGAATGTTTTCCTAGTGTGCAGGAGGCCCTGGGTTGAATCCCCAGCACTGGGGATCAATCAATCAGTCAATCAATCAATCAATCTCACCCTCCTCTCTTGAGTAATTGGAGGATGGGATGAGAACTTGTCAGGAAATTGCTGACAACTATAAAAAACTATAAAATGGTAGCACATTACCCAGATTTTAACTTGTAGATATATTCTGTCTACCTGGGAAATTT
The DNA here is from genome assembly GCA_007922755.1 of Pedetes capensis. Lineage (NCBI taxonomy): Eukaryota > Metazoa > Chordata > Mammalia > Rodentia > Pedetidae > Pedetes > Pedetes capensis. The sequence continues at coordinate 153,999 of VMDO01002330.1, forward strand.
GTAAGCTCCTTGAAAACTAAAACTGGGTCTTCCATTTCTTCCTGCTGTCCACAGAGTCTTGTTATGTGAGCACTATTTACTCAGCAACACTGGCAGAAGCCTGGCCCTGGAGAAGGTTCTTATATCCCAGTAAGGAGGACAGTCTGCTCATGATGCAGTGTGGGGCCACTGGATGGTCTTTTGTTCAACCTCTGCTTCTGGGAGAGGAAGCAACAGGCAACCAAAGACTGGGAAGAAATGTAAACCCAGAGAGAATTTCTACATGTATGAGGACAGACATAGCTCTGTGGCATCCCATCCCATTAGATCTCAGAAGCTAAGTAGGGTCAGGCCTGGTTAGTTCTTGGATGGAAGACCACCTGGGAACACCAGATGCTGTAGGCTTGGGAGATGGACCTGGCAACCCACTCCCAAAAAACAATCTGCCTTTGAAAACCCTATGAATAGCAGAGAATCACTGATAGTGTTTCGCCTGTTGTACATAGGGTTGCTATGAGTCAGATACCGACACAACCTAAAAACAACATGAGGACAGAGTAAGGGGAGGACAATGTGGAGAATCTGGAGTGAGCCCAGGGGAGTGCCACACAAACTAGATGGTTCGTAGGCTAACTTCCAGTAAAACTAGACCGTCCCTGGGCAAACTTCCAGTAAATTAGAGGGTCCCTGGGCATACTTCCGGTAAATTAGATGGTCCCTGGGCACATACTTCCTATAAATTAGAGGGCCCCTGGGCATATTTCCGGTAAACTAGATGGTCCCTGGGTATATTTCTGGTCATTAGCAATCCTAGACCCCGTTGAAGATCCCACTTTAAAGAAGCTTCTCTTGAGAGAGAGCCTGACTGTGAGGAGAGAGTGTCTCCTGGTTGGCGTCCCCAGAGAGGATTCCCCAGGTGAAGGTGGGGAGGGGTGGATTGGGTCCAAAGTCCCAAAATCTCAGTTTGGGTCATAACTTAGAAACTTAAAACAGATGTATCTCTGAACAAGTTAATTGGTTCCCAGTGTTCTTTTTCTTCTCTACAATGGAAAGTGTATAGCTGCCCTGTCCGTCTTTGCCATTTAGGTTGGTGCTCAAATGAAAGTTTGTCTGTAAGCATTGCGCTGCCATAGGGCTCTCAGCTTCATCAGGGACTCAGGTGTAGCGAGGAATCCACTTGAACATTAAATCTCCATCTAAAATCTATCTTTTGTTAAACAATTATTTTACTCTGGGGCGTCCGCTTGTTACCCCAACAGTAAAATGGTTTCTGTTGCATTCTCCCTCATCAGTAGCCACCATGAGCCTCTCGCTGGGTCCAGTTCTGCTGGGTTTAAAAGAACAGAGAGGCTTGCTTTTGGCAAATACCCTTAGGTCTTCTGCCCACCAGTCTTCAGAAGCAGAGGCCTTAGAAAAGCAAACGACAAAGGGAAAAAGGCAAAGAGCCGAGCACATTTCCTACAGGCCCATTGCCTCATTTCCACCAAACTCCCCTGGTTTCTTTCAGGCCCTGGGGCTGTGGACCCGGCTATATTTCCACGGTTTAGCTTGGCTCTCAGGCAGGGTCAGTAACTCATCCTGAGAACTAGGTCTGAATCAGCCTCCTCAGCGGGCCCACCATGTGGCCAGCACTGGTGTGAGTCGTCTCTCCCTGTGGTCTCCTCCTCCTCGGAGCGAGTTGGCAGGATTTATAGGGCTGTCCCAGCGACACGCCATCTCAGTAACTGCAGAATGGCAGTTGTAAAAAATCCCATTTGCCAGGGTATTAGAATCCCATTAGCACTCCCGATGGAGAAATAACCCCGACCCTTCAGAAGGAATTAAAGATATGCGGGCACCACAGTGGAGTGTCACGGGTCCTTCCCCAGTTTGGCTGATCACACCAACAGACATAAAGCCACTGGCACCAGATGTCCTTGTTCCACAAACCCCTCGAGAAAAGTCCTGGGGATGATGTATGGAGGGCCTCCAGATACACAAACAGCCTCCGCCATCATCACCAGGAGGAGGGGGAGCGGGGCTCTCTGATTTGTCTGTGCTTGAGAACGAGTCATTTTAGGGGAAGCCGGGTTTAATCCCACTATTCTTTCCTCCCTCCCCCATCCCAGCCTAATGCCATTGCCCAAATGATAACTGACATGGAAACAGAAACACTGACAAACATCTCAGACATGTGCTTGTCAAAACAGAACCACCTGCAAAACAAAGGGACCGGCACAGACACACATTGTTGTAGTGCCTCGCTGAATCCTTTCACTTTGTAAGTGAAGAAGCAGAGGCTCAGAGAAGACAAGTAACTTGCACAAGGTCGCAGAGCTAGGGGAATGGAAGTCTCCTCTTTCCTGGGCTGCTCTTCCTGCTTCTGTACCTCCTTCCTGGGAAGGGGAAGGGAAGAGAATGCTCAGCTTGTTTGGATCTTGTGAACTCTTCAGTATTTCCAAGACCACGGGCCATGCCTGCATTGAGTGGCTACATTTCCATGGTGTGTGTTGGGGGGTGTGAGCGTTTGCCCAGCATGCCAGGCCAGGATGGTGAGTCACCTACATCAAGAAAGCCAGTCTTAGAACCCAAGGCTTGCCAAGTGCTAGCAGTCAGATCCATGACCAATTATTTATCCAGGTTAGGTCTCAGTTTCTTCATCTGTAAGCACTGGTAAATAATGGCCCTGTGCCTCTGGCATCACTTGAGGAATCTTGTTAAAGTGCCAGTTCTGATGCAAAAGGAACAGGATGGAGAAGGAGATTCTGCAACTTTAGCTCTCCCCTTGTGAGATGGATGAATCTGTTTGGGGACCATGCTTTGTGAATCAAGGTCCTTAAGCCTTGTAAAAATTAAGCAAAAGGAAACATACAAAGTCCTTAGCCCACCGAGAAGTAGTTATTTAATAAATAGCAGTTAACATGACACGTTTGAGATTCAGACCGTATGCTGTGGGCTCACGGGCATTGAACTGAGCTAGGCTTGCAGAGCATCTTGCCATCTGGCCCTCAGACCACTCCCGGTGTTGTTGTTAGGTGCCATCGAGTCGTGTAGGGCAAGTGAAACCCCCTCTCTTTCCTGAATGTGGAGAATGAGGTGCAGAAGGCCGAGGGACTTCCTGATGGTTAAGTGGGAGCTGACGTTAATGACTCTAGCAGCTCTGGGCAGCTCTGCCTCCTGCGTTCCTGTCAGCACCCTCTGCCTGCAGTCCAGAGATCGGGTTGCTGAGCGGAGGTGAGATATTCCGATACATGTATGCAGATCCTGACCCGTGACTGCCAAGTGCCAAAAGAAGAGAGGAGGCCACCGTCAGGCAGGAGAGGGGGTGTTGACGGGCATCATGTGCAGCCTGAGGAGAGGAAGGGGGTGGAGGGCTGACGGATGCACAAGGGCAGGAAATTTACAGATCAATAGATAGACAGAGATCCAGGGAGTTTGACAGCTGACAGACATGTGGGAGTGCGTGGACTCCCAGCTGGCCATGAAGCACACAGCCCAGGGAGAGCTGGGAACAGCGATCAATCTGGGTCAAGCCCAGAGACGAGCGGAGACCAGCACCCACCAATTCGCAACACCGCTTATGAGAGAGCCCTGGTGCCATGTGAAAGAGACTCCAAAGCCCATTTGGAGCTGGAAACAGGAGGTGCAGTGGTGTGCGGCCATTTTAAGCCCCTCCCACCTAAAGCCCCTCCTACTTCCCTGCAAAATAAATCATCTGGGAAAGTCATTCCTGCCTAGCCCCAAGAGGCTGATCAGGACTGAGCTGGGTGGCTGCAGAGCCCTCTGACTTATGGCAGTTCGGGTAGCTGAGAGCCATCCAATCAGAGGGCATCCATTCGTTCAGAGAGGAGGGGCATTGGTGTCTGCCCACCCCTGGGAATCTGCATTCTGAAGTCAGAAGTGGACACAGGTAGCCAGAACAGGACACCGCCAGGCATGTGACTGAGCAGGGGAAGGGATGGGTGGGGACAGAAGCAGCTGTGGGTATGAGGAGGGACAAGCGGCAGTGTCTAAACGTTGTGGAATCAGGAGCGGAGGGGCCACAGTGTCCTGGCCAGGAATAGTGCGCAGAGGTGTGGGGCAAAGTGAACCAGGCTTGTGCCTCTGCAGAAGCCTAGTTTCCTTTAAGGCAGTGGCTCTGGCTTCCTGCTCAGACCTGCCAGGACTTGAACCACCAATAGCCCTTTTGTGGTTGTTGTAGAGGTTGTGGATGATATCTGAGTTCACTCATCCCACTTAACTTTACCTCCAGCAAAGCAACTAAATGGAGTAGCGAGAAATGCACAGCCATGCCCCCTGGCCTAAGCTGAAAGGCGCATCCTCCAGGGGCCCAAGGATCCTAGCAGATGTTCCTGGTCACTGTGTTCTCCTTTGCCGAGAGGGGACCACCTTAAAACGTGTGCTTTCTCTTCCTTCTCCTCCCTTTCAGGTGAGGACCTCGCTTCCTACCTCCCTGAGGAACCAGAAACAACCAGAAGGAAACTGAAACCTGTCAGTTTTTCCCCCAAACCTCCCCTACATGTCTCTCTTCTAACCTTTCCTTCTATTATTACTGGGTGAACTGCATCAGCCCGAGCCCTTCCTGTTCTCAGGAGCCCAGAGACACCCGTCCATACTCTCCCCTGCTGAGGACATTGCTCCTCAACCATTCAATTCATCATCTGTGTAGCCCCTTGACTGGATAATTCCATGCACACGCAAGCTCAGCCCTAAAACATCTTTGTTATTGTCTCCCACTGGGACACCCAGAGGTAGACATCAAGCTGACCCCTGGCTCCTCCTCCCGCTCTTCTCTCTGGCCCATCAAGCCCCGTTCAGAAGACTGTCTGCCCTTCCTCATGTCCCGTCTTCTCTGGAACACAATGCGGTCAGGCCTTTATCTCCAGCAGGCCTCCAGGAGACAGAGCTCCTCACCAGAAACACAGGGACTTTAGCCCTGGAAGACCAGCAGCCAAGTCTCCATCCTCGTGGGTCTCTGCGTTCAGCAAGCGTTCCTTAAACATCTCTGCGATGCCGGGACCTTCCCTGGGTGCCCAAGGCACATCTGTGTCTAGACACACAAGAGAGACAAACGTCCCTGCGCTCTGAAGCTAGCTGTGCTGTTAAGGGAAGACAGACAATAATCGCAGCACCCGTCCAAAGTGTAAGCAAGGCGACCTGGAGCAAATCGCAGGGAGGAAGTGAGTGGTGGACACCCGGGCCCTGGCCCAGAGACCTGCAGCAGCCTGTGGCCCAGCTGACTGCTCTCTCTCTGGCCGCCCTCTCCCCTGGCCTCTGTGACAGCATGCTGTCCTGCATGTCCGTCTTCCGCTCAGCCTCGTTTCCTGGCCTCGGCTCCTCCTTTCCTCCTAGGCATGCAGAGCCTCCGTCCCTCCTCTTCCCTGCCCAAGGCTATTTTCACTGTTCCAATAGCCTGCCACGGACTTGGGGGGTTAAACACCAGACGTGGACTTCTCAAGGTGCTGGAGGTCAGGAAGATCAAAGTTGAGTCTGTAATAAATGCACAGCCTGGAAGGGCTCTATGCCTGTATACAGATGGTGCTCTCTCACTGTATCTTCACACAGTAGAAGGAACAAAGGGTCCTTTGTCAGGGTCCTAATCTCATTCCCAAAGACATCAACCTAATGCCATCACCTTGGGGGTTGTGAATTTTGAGGAGACACAGACATTCAGAGCCCAGCACCCTTATCTATGCCTTCTATGTGTTCTAATCTGGCATGTTAACACCACCTAAAGGCCAGTGTCTCCGGCCTCCACCTTCCTTTAAACTCTACACTCACCCATCCAGTCACCTCCCTGACACTCCACTGGAAGTCAGAGTGGTATCTCAAAGATAACATGTTCACCCCAGAACTCGGCTGGATTGCAGACTCTCTCTCACACTCTCCCTCCTCTTTCTCTCTCTCTGACGTGCACACACACACAGACACAGACACAGACACACACACACACACACACACACACACACACACACACACATACTTCTTCCTCTGGCCTTCCCCATTTTAATAAATGGCATCTCCATCCAACCAGGTGCCCAGGCCAAAGCCCTAGTACCACGGCTGGATCCACTTCCTCCCCGCCCTGCTCCACACCCCACGCTGCAGCACAGGCCATGGGAACTGGACCTCCAGATCGTGGTCAGAGTCACTCCTGCCCCTCCCACTGCCATTGTCTCTGACCTGGCCTGGCAAACACCTGGTCATTAGTCTCCTTCGTTTTGCTCTCCAGAAAGCTGCGAGGCGCTTATGACCTTCCCGCCGTAGGTGTCACATCACAGCACCCTTCTTTGGGCAACCTGCTCACGGCCTCCTGTAGACTTGGAGTGGAACCCAAGCTCTCAGAACGTGGTGTCAAGCATGTCCCTCCTCTCTCCCCTGCCCCAGCTCGACTTGGAGTGGGACCCAAGCTCTCAGAACGCTGTGTCAAGCATGTCCCTCCTCTCTCCCCTGCCCCAGCACAAGGGCTGTCCTCCAACATGGGCTTCATCTCTTCTTCTGCCTGGCACATTTTCCCTGTAGCTGTTTACCCAGACAGCCCCTTCTCATCTTCCCCAGTCACTTCCCCAGAGAGGCCTCCATGGGTGCCTCCAGCCACAGTCACCACTGCGCCCTCCAAAGGCACCAGAGTCCCTTTCCTGCCTTGACACTCTTCACACCACACACAGCTCTCTTTACCAACACTGGTCGTTTTATGCCCTTTTTGCTGCCTATTCCTGTCACCAGGATGCACAGGGCTGTGTTTCCCCTGCCCTGTGAGTGGACCACGGCTCTGTAGTGAGGCAGGCCTGGAAGTCAGACAGTCAGAACTTGATTTTTAGGTCCATCATGTACTACCTGTAGGGTCTTAGGTATATGTTGTTGTTGTTGTTAGGTGCCATTGAGTCGGTATAGGACTCATAGCGACCCTCAAAGGGTTTTCAATGGCTGACTGTTTCGGGATTGCCTTGGGAGTGGATTGCCAGGCCCTTCTCCCATTTTTGCGGTGCTGGGAACTGAACTCGGGACCTCAGAGACTGCAGCACAGCGCTCTACCAACTGAACTAAATCCCAGGTATACGACTTCTTCATAATTCTGTGCTTCAGTTACCTCCTTCCTAAAATGATGATGATAATTATGATAATTCTTATCTATTAGGGTCATTCTGAGACTTAAAGGCGATGGTAAATCGCTAAAATATAAAACACAGGGAACAGGACTTCATAGAGAAATTTGTTGTTGTTGTTGTTAGGTGCCTTCCAGTTGGGTCCAACTCATAGAGACCCTCAGGGTTTTCAGTGGCTGACTGTTTCAGGATTGCTATTTTTGGGTGTGGATTGCCACGTCCTTCTCCCATTTTTGCAGTGCTGGAGGATGGAACCCAGGTCCTCAGAGAGTATGGAGCAGCGCTCTACCAACTGAGCTGAACCCTGCCCCCTCACAGAACATATTTAGTCGACACATATTAGATCCTAATGATTCCAGGTATAAAGGCCTTAGCTGTGCCAGCAAAATGTACAGCTTTTCCAAAGAAGGAAAAGATGCAGAGCCCTCTCTCAGGAGGAGTCTAGGCAGATCCCAGAGAGGGTCTGCCCTCTCCTCCTCCTCTGCAGGAAGGAGGCAGCTGAGCGGCTGCAGGACCTGGGAAATTTGGAACCCATGATCATTAATGCTGAGCTTGGAATGAGAAAGCATGTGAGGTCTGTAGCCCTGAGACTCAGGAAGGCACCCCTGTAAGGTGGGCAGGTCTGGGGTGCAGGGGAGCTGGACAGTCTTCCCAGAGAATTTCACTGTGCCTGCCATTTGCAGTGTCATCAGCCCTTCTGTCTCTTGGTTTGGGGCAGAAAGCAGGTCATCTAGGGGTTTCATTTGCCATGTGTAGCTTCTCAAAGGAGGCCACTGATTCACAAAGTAGCAGAGATCAACACAGTAATAGAAATGTGTGTACAGTTGACAGGCGTACACATGAATAGACAGTGTGCCTGCAGAGGGTCACCGTGCAGATGGACGGGACTAAGTTAGTTCAGGGCTCAAGGGATTTTCTGTTTTTAAATCTGAGGCAAAAAGAATGTAACATACAAAAGAAAGAAAGAGAAAGGAAGAAAGGAAAGAAAGAAAGAGAAAGAAAAAAGAATGAGAAAGAAAAAGAAAGGAAGAAAAGGAAAGGAAGAAAGAAAGAAGAAAAACGAAAGGAAAGAAAGAGAATGAAAGAAAGAAAGAAAAAGAAAGGAAGAAATAAAAGTAAGGGAAGAAGGAAAAGGAAAGGAAGAAAGAAAGAAAGAAAGAGAAAGGAAAGAAAAGAAAAGAAACAGAGAAGGCCTGTGTAGTTGGAGGATTGCTGGGGCGGAGAGTACTTGAGATGAAGCTGGAATGACATCGAGGACAAGCAAAGGACTTTTCAACCTTTGTCCCCAGATCAAGGGACAGCCAGTTTAGAGCTTAAAACAGGAACATGATACGATCTGTTTTGTGTCCCTGAAAGGACATTCGAGTGTGGTGTAGACAACGAATTGGAAAGAGCAAAGTGACACATGGTAGGATCTCAGGAGGCAGCACCTGCAGTGTCTGCGGTGGCCACTCAGGTGGCTGAGTGGGCCGTGGAGAGGAAGGGTTCTGTGGGTGTGAACAGGCCCTCACCTTCTTCACCCTGTGAAGTCGTCATCGTTAGACCCGGGTTAAAGATGGCAGGACGGGCTGAGTAGATGAGCGTCCAGGCTGCCTCAGGACTGACAAGTGGTATCGGTGTCCATATCTCTGTACACGGCCCACTGCAGAACACATTGTAGACTCACGAAAACCACATTCCCTGCCATTTCCCATCGGCATCCATATCTCTGTATGGCACCCACTGCAGAACGCATGCGCAGACTCACGAAATCCATGTTCCCTGCCCTTTCCCCATGGCACTGTGGACACCTGCTGAGTGGTCCCAATGTCATCCGGAGCCCCATGAGCTCTCATCACCACTGGGCCTCACTGTTCAGCTCAGCAGGGCCCGGCTGCGATGGACTGGGCTGGGGCCTCGTGGACAAGCCATGCCTGCTGGCTCCCCAGATGGCAGCCCCAGCACCAGCCTTCCGTCACCCTTCCTGTGCACAGGTCACACTTCCTGTGCAGAAAGACATTGGCAAGACAACGGCAGGCAGTTGTCTGGGCGTGAGCCCGCATCCTCCTGCTAGCAAGCGGGTGCCTCCAGAGGAGGGCAAGGGCGCACAATGGCGATCAAGTGAGGAGGGCAGCAAGCGGCCACCTCCCAGGCAGCTCAGGGCTGGCAGCCCCCAATCCTTCCCAACAGAGCTCCCTTTCAGGCCCAGCTCAGCCCAGAGGCCACCAGGCCAGAATAGGAATGAGTGCTCATGTATATGCAAATGCCGAGAAGGGAAGGCAGCCTGGAGAAATTAGCATTTTTAATGAAACGAGACTGCAAAGAAAGAGCAGATGTAATAGGTTTGTTGTTGTTGTTGGAGAAAAAGAAGGGAAAGGTCATGGGCCTGGGTAGAGGTCAGGACCATCTGCAGGACTCAGAAGAACCTTACAATTGTTGTAATAAAATCAAGGACAACAGAAGTAATTATGGTATAAAATACTTAATATTAGTTCAGGAACTCTTAGTAAGAAGTCAATTACTGTTAATTACATGCAAAACAGCATGTATATCAATCTTCCCAAGCCCTCTGGAAAGTGGGGAGTACTATTACCTCTCTTTTATGTTGTTGTTGTTGTTAGGTGCCATCGGGTCGGATCTGACTCATAGTGAATCTACGCACAACAGAAGGAAACGCTACCCAACACTGTGCTATGTTTGAGCCCAGTGTTGCAGCCACTATGTTTTTTCTTATTTTGAGTTCTGCCACATCAGCAAAAGGAAGTCCTAGGAGCTTTATTCCATTCCCATCATTAAGGTCAGTGCCATTTGGCCTTGGGGGCTTATTTTACTACACTGTATTTGACAGTGGGGCTGGGCTTTAGCTCAGGTGGTTGGGTGTTGCTCTGCACTCTCTGAGGACCCCAGGTAGATCCCTAGCACTGCAAAAATCGAAGAAAGGAGAAAGATGTGGCAATTCACTCGAGTGGTCCAAGCTGCTCTGTCCATAGACACTTTTCAATGTGGCTGTCACATCGTGGTGGATACCTCACAGGCCCTCAGGAAAGGCCTAGTTGGAAGCATCCACCTAGGGTGCAAATGGTTAGGTGGGTGGGTGACACATGGAGGCTTCATGGGGGGCTCATTTTGACCCAGCATCTTCACAGACATCCCCTCCCTGACCAGCACAACACAGTTTCCCTCCCCAAATCTGAACAGCCTTATTGCAAAGCCAAGGCCGATCCAGGGCTCTGAGCTCCCAGTTACCTGTTGGAGAGAATCCATGTACTGCACAACCTGCCCAGGCTCTGCAGGAGAGGCCTGAGGTGGGCTGGGGCTCCCAGGTGCTCAGGCTGCCCCCTGGCGGAGGTCTCACAGAGACGCTCCTGTGCTAGCCCGCACGTTGCTGCCATTTTTTTCTCCATGCAGATGATGTGGGCAGCATCTGGCTTTCGCTCTCAGGGTTTGTGGGGTGGGGAAAGGCAATGAGGTGCTGCTCACTTCCGTGGGGCAGCCAGCAAGCCTGCCCTGCAGCCACACACCAATTTGGGATTCCTGTCAGGCATTCACAGTTTTATTGAATGTGCTATTGAACTGGAACAAGCTAAATGCTCCCAAACAAGCTGATGAAGATACTGGGTCAAAATGAGTCTCCCAGCGAAGAGGGTCTGATTCCCCTTACACACTTAGCATGCAGCTCACAGGAGCCCTTCCAAGAGAGGAAGAAAGGACAGGGTAGGGCTGGGGCCCTTGACCCTTGGCCCTGGATGTGGGGTCCTGACCTACCCAGGGATTTGCGCCCTGCTTTGTCTGTGGCTAGGATTTGAAGGGTCGTCTTTGAGTGCCCCCTTCTCTAGCCAAACAAAACTGCCCAAGAGCAAGGTAGTAGTAGTTGTTGCTGTTAGGTGATGTCGAGTCGGTGTCCGACTCATAGCAACATTATGTAAAACAGGTGAAACACTATCAGCCTGCTGCTCTGCTATTCATAGGGTTTTCAATGGCTGATTGTTTTTTGAGAGTGGGTTGCCAGGTCCTTCTCCCAAGCCTACAGCACCTGGTGTTCCCTGGCGGTCTCACATCCAAGGACTAACCAGGCCCGACCCTGCTTAGCTTCCAAGATCTGATGGATCAGATGCTACTGTGGTAGAGTTTGCAGAAATGCTGCAGAGAGGATGGGGCACAGCTGGAGTCAGGAGGGCCCCCTGCTTTCCCAGACATCAGGCTACACTCAGCTTGCTGTCAACAGGCCTGGAGAGCATCATTCTTGGGGTGCCTCAGGTGCAAAAGCCAGTGCCTAGTTTATTCTCACCTGCAGCTTTAGCCCTGTGGCATCTGATCCCTTCAGATCTCAGAAGCTAAGCAGGGTCAGGCCTGGTCAGTACTTGGATGGGAGATCACCTGGGAAAACCAGGTGCTGTAGGCTTGGGAGACGGACCTGGTAACCCCCTCCCAAAAAACAATCCACCATTGAAAACCCTATGAACAGCAGAGAAGCACTGACAATAGTGTTTTGCCTGTTGTATGCAAGGTCATTATGAGTCAGATGCCGACTCGATGGCACCTACAACAACAACAAGTTTATTCTCAGCCATGATCCTTAAATCCCGGAGCAGGAAAGGACCCCCAAATCCCTCCTCTTCCCTATCCACTGTGGTGACTACACCCACCCCGTTTCAAGCCATTGGGTGGGATATGGGAAGGGAAGAAACAGTTTCAATCTGAGCTTTTGGGCAAAGGTCCTTCTTTCGTTCACTTCCACAAGAGCCAACTTTCCTCCTATCCTCATGAGCTCAGTTTTGACTGCAGCCCAACAGCTCCCACTCGCCCCACGCCAGGATTGGAAGACAATTCAGATTCTCTGCAATCACTTTCCCAGTGCTTAGCATCCCTCTTGATACACAGACATCTCTCTCACCCGCCAGCAAAACCGACCCGGGAGCGAAGTCAAACGCATCTTCGTGTGCCTGCGCTGAGGCGTTTGCTGTCGATGTGCAGGGCGGGCTGGGAGAGCGCACAGCCTCCTCCAACCTGAGGTCTTGGCAGAGCCTGGAGCAGGGCCCGCTCCCGCGGCTGGAACAGCACTTTGGGGCTTGAATGTTTGCCCCAGCCATGGGGGCTGGTCCGGGAGCACCCCAATCCTGCCTGGCTGCGTTTCCAAGCCAGCTCTTTTTCTGGCTCCGCTCCCAGGCTGCAGCGCGTGATATCAGTTCCCGAGCCAAGAGGAGGAGGAGAATGTATCCCCAAGCGCCGACCATGCCAGCCTCGCCAGGGGGGTGGCGGGGAGAAGTTCAAGGAGACCTCGTGGGAGAGGAGAGTTCGCAGAGCAGAGACCCAAGCCAGCCAGCAAGGAGCACAGGCCGCGCTGAGCCGCCGGCCACGCCTCCCAATCAGCGTGATTGCAATCAGCTTGGATCCGTGCATTCTCCAGAGCCCGGGAAAACACGCCATCTGCAAGACGCATGTCAAAAACCACAGATGACAACAAAAACAACAGGGGTAGGGGCGTCGGTGGGGAGGTGAAATAATCTGACCTCGGGCTGCTTTTAGAAGCAGGCAGGCTGCCCCGCCTACGGTGAGACCAGGCGGGGGACGGGGACTGTGCAGCCAAAGACCCTGGAGAAACCCTGGAAGGGAGAGAGAGTCGAGGGGCAGGGCCCAGGGGCCCCGCGTGGGCCCAGCCAGTCCTTCAATCAGTCTCTTTTGATACTAATTTCCTCTCATGCTTTTTAATTTAATTCTCGGCTTCCTTCAAACACCAGTCAATGGACCATCCAGATTTCCTCCAAATACCCTTGAAAATGTTGAATTATGCAATTACGGATGGTGTAATACAATAATACGAGGAGAAATGTTGTCATACATATTTTAATGAAGCACACCAGCTTGGGAGAGAGGGAGGGAGGGCAAAAGCCATTTCCAGAGCTGTCTTTGCCCACTTTCTGGTGACAGCTTCATCTTCTTCATTGCTAAAATCCGGCCACGGACCCAAAGCCCAGAGGGACGTCCACAGTGGGCAGCCCCTGCAGGGCACAGCTGCACATACTCAGGTCAAGTTTGGTTTGCAAAGATTCAGAAGGAAGCCAGTCGGTAGGGGATTGTTCTCTTCACAGTAGAGGCACCATTCATTCGAAATATTTTGCCAGCCTGCCTTACCTCTAGTCTTTGCCTGTTCAGTAGAGTGGCCGACCATCATGCTTTTCTTCCTAGTTTCCCCGGGTTTTGCTTGGTTGGTTGGTTACTGTTGTTGTTGATTTGGGTGCCGGGGATGGAACCCAGGGCCTTGCGGATGCTACTCAAGTGCCCCACCACTGAGCTCCATCTGCAGCCCAGTGGCTCACATTTAGTGCCGAGAGTCCCGGGTTTCCCAAGACTCTTCAGTCCCGACAAATCAGACCCATTGTGGCAGCTGGATTCGCTTGGATCACTTCCCCCTGTTCTTTAGACATCATTCAGCTAGTTGTTGTTGTTGTTAGGTGCCGTTGAGTCGGTATCCGACTCATAGCGACCCTCATAGGGTTTTCAATGGCTGACTGTTTCGGAATTGCCTTGGGAGCGGATTGCCAGGTCCTTCTCCCATTTTTGTGGTGCTGGGAATTGAACTCGGGACGTCAGACTGCAGCGCAGTGCTCTACCCACTAAGCTAAATCCCAGCCCCATTCAGCTAGTACTCTGAAGGAAATCCTTCTATGATAATGTCACAGTGGCCTCCATAATCCACATTGCCCTTCATTCTTCCTACCAAACTACATATGCACCTCTTCATGTTTATTCCACCGATCTGCCCCTTCCCAACCGGCTGGTGGCTCCATTGGGCACCTTAAGGGAAATTAAATCTAATGTACGATAAAGAAAAAGAGAATTGTCCAACTGACATATGATCACAGGAGACGCTAGAACCTGAGTTATGTACTACTTCATACAATGTTGTTGTTGTTAGGTGCCATGGAGTTGGTGTCCAACTCATAGCAATCCTATGTACAACAGGCAAAACAGTATTATCAGTGCTTCTCTGCTGTTCATAGGGTTTTCAATGGCTGATTGTTTTTGGGGAGTGGGTTGCCAGGTCCTTCTCCCAAGCCTACAGCACTCGGTGTTCCCAGGCGGTCTCCCATCCAAGTACTAACCAGGCCCAACCCTGCTTAGCTTCTGAGATCTGATGGGATCAGATGCCACAGTGCTACGGTTACAGGCAGCTCATGTAATAGGTCATCTTTAAACAGAAAACATTTAGAAAGCAGGCTTCCCTCACGGATCTCTGGACCATTTTAAGTATTATAGTTATTATAATAGCCTTTGTTTTATGGTTCTGTGATTCTAAAACACAATGGGCTCTGTCATAGCTTCATAGGTCATTTACCTATTCTTTCATAGACACTTCTAAGTTGTGGCTTGTGAAAACTTTTCTCCTGCTTTCCTTTTATGAGCTTGTTATGACCACATCACATGCCAGTTTGTGGCTAAAGACGATTCCTTTATGTCTTCAGTTTGTTCACCTCCTACAGAATGAGGCTCCCTTGGTGGTACTCAGAACCTCTGCTCTCTGATCCCATTTTTTTTCTACTTGACATTGATCCATCTATGCTCCAGCCATGTTGACCCATGTAATGTACTGAGCCCATCATGTTCTTCCAAGTCCTGGGGTGTTAGATCCATCTTCTGTCCCCTAGCATCTCAAGGGCCAAGTTGTGTTCAAGATTGGATGAGTGGACAGGATGCCTGGCTGCTAGGGCCACAGTGAGTGCCCTGTGATAATCTGGAATCAAACAGCCAGGGGCTCAAGTTCAATCTGCACATCGTTTCCTTGAACCACAGACTTCTCTTTGATAACATGAGGATAACAGCAGTATCTCTTCATAAGGATGTAGATGATATTGTGTTAACATTATACATGGAAACGTTTTAGCAACTGAAGCAGCTGAATTTATTAATACAACATGTGATATAATAAAAAGCACAAGGGAATTGGCTTTTGATTCTAATATTACCACTTACTAGTTGGGTGATCATGAGTTGCTTTGAAATTTTGTTTTATTCATTATTTATTACCTTTTACAACACTGGGGGGTTGAACCCTACACCATGGAGCTGTACCCCTAGTCTTCCCTTTTTTTATTTTTGAAACAGATTTTTGCTAAATTGCACAGGCTGCACCTGGTCTCGAACTCACAATCCTCTTGCCTCACCCTCTCAAGTTGCTGGGATTACAGGTATGTGCCATAGTGCCTGGCTCACTTTGCAAGTTTAGATTTTGGCTGATCATCCTTAAAATGAGAGTCATAACAACTGCCTTGTCAGCTCCTCAAGGTTGTAATGATAGTGAGATGCCCTGTGTAAGATTGCTTGACAAACCACATATGGCTATAGGAATGCAAAGGTGTCTTGGGTTAACTGAGCAGCCCGGGGAGCAGAAGGATTCATGGGAGCCCCAGCCCCTCCTGGCAGAGGGACAAAGGGCAAGTTACTGCGTCTCTCTGTGCCTGCTTCCCCTGTTTGCTACATGGCTATGACCATGGAAACTACTCTGCCTGGTTCTTCAGCAGATTGGATGGATTAATTCATATAAAGTCTTCCAAATAGGACTTGGAACAATAACCGAGTAACTGAGTTAGGCTATTACTGTTGGTATTATCATAAGCAATAGCAGCACTCTCCCAGTGCCCCAGATCTTGACCAGATCTGAGTGTGTCCTATATATGCTAAGGTAATATCCTCATAACTGCCTTTGCAGCCCTGAATGAGCTGGCATTATTTTTTATTTTTCTCCCCCCGCCCCGATCTTGTCTTATCTCACCCCAGTATCCTCTGATTCTTTATCCTTCCTAGAAATACAACCCAGATAAGTCCTTTTACACTGAGCATGATTCCCTCATGCTGGGAGATAGCACCAGCTCCAAGATTGTATTAGGTACACTTTTCACTTTTTTGACGGGGAATGAATTCTCTGGTCTAGATACTGACATGGGGGAGATACAGCAGGATCTGAATCCTGTGCAATTTCAGTGTGCTCTTAAAGAAAAAAGAATATACAATTACAGACATGACATGAAGTATGGATGTGAATATTTACTTAAATTGCAAGTTATATATTCCTAACATCTGAAAAATATCCACAAATATCAGAAACTCCAACAAAGTAATATATTATCATCGGATAGCTCCCCAGTGCATTTTTAAAATATTTTCCCCCAGCCTTAGCTATATAGTTTGTCTTATCATTTCTTCACATGCTAACAATTTTATATTAGCATTTTCTGTAGAAAGAATAGAAAGATGATTCAGGAATTACTCTAGCATGCCAGATTGGTATTTTCAATTGATAGCTCAGGACAGTCTCTTTCAGCTTCCAAATCATGATTGGTAATGTCATGGAAATTGTTAGGATTCTGCTCTAGAAAAATACCTATTGAATATCTTTCATTTATGTGCTATGATAGTTGAAAAAATTTCCCACCGACTAGCTTCCAGCTCCTTACTTTACAAACCTTTATGCTTTGCTCCACTCCGCATATGTCCCTGGAGGACATGCTCACGTTGCAGTGTGGCTTCTGAAGGACACTCATAGCTGCAGTGTAGACACTAGGCACGGTTCTGGAAGCCATATCTACATCAAAACAGCTGGAAAGAGCTAAATATGTTTGAGATTTGATATGAAGTCTACAATGTACATCCGACTAAACCCAAAGTCAATGCATCACCAACTCGAGTTCCTCTTAGATGGGTCCCCAAAATGCTTATGTACGCTCAAATGTCACCTGAAGTATGATGAATATTGTATTGGGTTTAAAATAGTGGAAGCTTTTACTGATAGCAACTAAAAATATCTTCCTTGAATATAGTCTATAAAACGTGATCAGGTAGCCGTTTTCTTAGTGTGTGTCTTCCAGGGCCTTGGAAGCAGCCAATTCGAGGGAAGGACTCCTTTCTGCTATTTATTGCTGCATGATCCACTGTCTCAAAACACATTGGGTCAAAGCCTCCGTAGATGTTCCAACCTCAGAGGATCACCAAGCTGAATGAACTGTATGATCGACTTCCATCAGTACCATGGGAGGCAGAGGTGAGTCTTCTCTACTGAGCCTTGTGCAAATGGCAACATCATGAGCAAGTACAGGGGGTGGTTATTGTAAGCCTTTAAGTTTTGATAAGGTTTCCTGCCAAGGAATAGATACTGAAAACAGCAACCACATTTCCCTTAGAGTATGATATGACCGTAACAGAAACCTAAGACATGAGTATTGGCTTTGGGATCGTGTGGTAGGCTGGAAGTTTGGAGAGTGGAGAGGGTAAGTGAGTATATTGTGCACTTGGCTAAGGCCAAGTACAATGTCAATGATAACAGGTAGCTTCTTTTAGTAGTGTATGGTAAGGCATTGCAAAAGGGAAGGGAGCCAAAGAACTGACCAGTTTTCAAGTAGAGTTTAAGGGAAATATAGGGGCCCCAGGACAATTTCTCCAAGTAGCAAAAGATTCTCAAAGTAAAAGCCTTAGAGAAAAGATCAGGTCAAGGATGTGGCCGGAGGAAGCCTTGCTTAGATGTCTAGAAGATTTAAAAGCAATGCTTCCTGGACCCCTGAATGAGACTAAAGGACTCCAAGGAATCATATGGATGCTGATGCACAGAAGCTTCACAGTCCCAAAGTAGAGCGAGGTCAGCTGCACAGCATTAGGCTGGGGCACAGCATGTGGAGTGCACCTAGGTAAGATTGATAGACAGCACATGAAAATTTTAAAAGAATTGTCCTGGCCAGAGAATGGCCTGGCTGGCTAAAAGAATAGGGAAGTCCAAAGTGGAAAGAGGCATGGGAGCCCACAGGTGTCTTTGGGAAGAAGGCAGGCTGAGAAAGTTATTCAGCCACAAGTATTGGACATTTGTTATCAAAGAAGAAGGAGGAGGAAGAGGAGGAGGAGGGGGGGGGAAGAAGAAGAAGAAGAAGAGGAAGAAGAAGAAGAAGAAGAAGAAGAAGAAGAAGAAGAAGAAGGGGAGGGGAAGGAAGAGGAAGGAGGAGGAAAAGAAGAGGAGGAGGAAGAAGAGGAAGAGGAGGAGGAGGAGGGGAAGAAGAAGAAGAAGAAAAAGAAGAAGAGGAAGAAGAAGAAGAAGAAGAAGAAGAAGAAGAAGAAGAAGAAGAAGAAGAAGAAGA